>VXBW01002928.1:0-11119 GCA_013400375.1 Thinocorus orbignyianus
GCTGGAAACCAGGACAGCAACCAAAACACATTTGGAGATTTGTAAGACATAAATAATAAGCTCTTATTATTTAGATGGCTGTTAACAATAACATTCTTCTCAACTTGCCAGCAGCTCCCTGTTTTCAGCAACTTATTTCTCTTTGACTTACAACCGTTGTTGTTATGATTATGTTTTGTGGAAAGTAATTTCACTGCAGACAGCTCACTATTTGTGAAGGTAGCCAGAAAAGTGCTGGCACATAACATAAGTGAAGAATATTTGTGCTTGTTCTCTGTTAATTTGTATTTTTTCTTTTAAAAAACTGTTCATCAAAGCCCTTAGTTTGTCTTTCACAGGTTACTGTGAAAAAAAAGTTAATAACTGGGCTGTGTTCCAGTTTAGAAATTCCAGTTTCAAACCCCGCAATATTATAAATCTCACACGTAAATATGTTCTTTGGTCTCAGCATCTTAGTTTTACAGATGACCTTGAATTCAACTCCAAAGAATTGTCTCAGATTTACGTGCATGTAATTCTAGATCTTTTACACTTTTTCCTTCATGCCGAAGTAACTATAAAGAGAATAGAGGAGAGAGGAGAGGAGTGAAATTGTCAGTTGTTCCTCTTTTACTGCACCCTTTGTAATGTTTCTATGCTGCAATATCAGATATACTTTCCATTCAGATGTGGAGACATTTTGATTTGTTTGTCTGTACATATGAATTGTGCATTTAAGTCTAAGAGTACAATGTGGCCCTAATTACCAATTTCAGATCTCTAATCCTATTCCTGACTTTTTATCTTACCTTAGAATCCATCACATCAAATCTCATACACGAATAAAACTTATTCCAATGTATTCATTTCACTCTCATAAGCATTGAGCCTTTGCTCTCAGTATTTTATGTTCCATTAAGTCTGTTATTAAACGTGACCTTCTAGCTTTATTTGGAGGCTCTTTCCTATTCTTAATAACTTTATTCTATTTTTTGTTCTCCCAAGAAACTGAATCATCTTATTACTATTTTTTTGCTAGCAGACAACTTAGAATATTTTAGCAATTTCTGTAACTATTGTTGATCTTTATAAAAAAGTATGTTCCATCAAATAAGCATATGTTGTTCTATAAAAAGAACAGAGTTTTTTCTCAAGATTTCTAGCATTCTTCCTTTCCTGGAATTCATTATAAACTATGGTTTGCAGTTAACATTTTGACTTTTTGGTTCAAGTAATTGGATTGAATAAAAAGATTTAGAACCGAGAAGTCATCTGCCTCTGAACTGTTACATTCTAATTAGAAATATAGTTTATGAGTTCATCCACCCATTATAAACAAATTAAAATAAGAGAAAATGAGAGTTACCCTCACATTACAAGATCAGAGAAAGTTAGGAAATTCAACTCTGCTTAACTATTTTACAGCAATGTGTAAATAATAAATATTTTATTAGTAACAATGCAGATCCCATTTATATAAAACAAGTATAAGGTCGCATAATTCATATGTAACAAAATTAATGATCATATAAAGGAATAGTACAAGTAGGCAGTGATAAAATCAGTATTAGAAACATCGTGTTTCAAATAACAAGACACACAAAAGGCTATAGGAAAAAGTAAGGAAAGAAACAAAAGGAAAGGAAAGATACGTAACAGAAAATAATGAATGTTGCAAGGAAAAACTTTCTTTTTGGTTTAATCAAAAAGAGCTGTGACCAGATTAACTAAATTAATTTAAAAATTGAGTAGAAATTTAGGTCAAAGTCCTGAAAGAAGAGTTTAAAGAATATTGAGATAGCATAGAAGCAAGCAAGTTCAGAGAGCCTGGTGAATGTGTCTGATAAAAGAAACAAAGCAATCTTGGAACTATCAGAGTTTGTCTTTAAAATTTTCTCTAGGAACAGCAGTGGTATCCTTTGAATGAAAAAGAAAAAAGATATCTATCAGGGTAGAGAAGACATCTTAAGGTATTGTGAATAAATCAGTGTACTTAAGTGCCTGGAAGTATTCTTAAATCAACAAGTAAACATTTACAGAAAGCTAAATGTTAAATAAGTGATAGAAAAAAAGACAATGTACACTTTTCTGGATCATGACAAATGAATATAAGTTAATTCTTTGACGTGAAGGGAAGAGGAAGTAGATATTACACAGAGAGAAAGTGAATCCTTTGAAGGATTTTGACACCATTTTATATGCCATCATTGCAAAAAGGTGTCAAAATCTTTATTGGAAACTTTACAAAGACATCAAATTGTCATTTGCTGGGGATATCTCGGTGTGGCAGTGTGCTCTCACTGTTTTTACCCCTCCATTATCCCTCCAGCTCCTGCTCGGGCCTTGGCCATCACAACATCAGTTGTGATAAGTTGCACCCGGACTTTGGGGATGGCTGGTAACTTAGCCAAAACACTGTCTGGAGTGTGGACCTAGATACACTGTTCCCATGAGAATATGACTATAGGTCAGTTATCTTACTGTATAAATAGTGGACAGCCAGTGGACAGAATTAAGTGGACAGTTCTCACAATAACTGCAATAGGCCAGCAGAAGAAATTTGTGGTGTTTTAATATCTTAAGGTCCTGGCACTGACACAACATCCTTTATTTGGTTTATGTTTTGTTTGGCTTAATCTATTTCTCATATGATTTAGTACTAGAGTTTATTTACATCGGAGTTGTGCTAACTCAGCTTTATTATTTCCAGTGTCAGCTGAGTATTTCTACAAGGCCCAACATTGCTAATAACTTAAGCTTCTCTCCCTCTGTACTGTGCCAGACCTCAGAGAGTGTATTTTTGTGCTAGGGTATTTCAGGTAATCTAAGAAGTACACATCAAAAATTTAACTGATGGCTGTCCATTTTGCTATGTACTACACTACACATATTTTATATTGCATCCTGCCATGGGGAGTATCAGTGCCTTAAAAAAAATCATGAAGTGCCACCAATGGATCAAGAAGCTGCTGAAAATTCGTGAAGCTTTTTGCATCTGCACCTGCATCTAGTCAATGAGATGGAGTACACTGGCTAGGGAACACAGGGCAATTCTACATGGTTTGATGCTGTCTCAAGTTCAGACTGATGCCTAAAAGGTACTAAATATAGTCCTCTACCACTAAAAGTATTGAAGTCTGGGTTTTCTAGCATTTCTAGAAGACATTTCCGAGAGACGATGGTTGCCTCTTCATGTCATGCAGGTGGAAACAGAACTGATTCCACTCGTAACCCAATGGGAATCTAGAGAGAATTTCACTCAGACAGTTCTCAGATCTCACCTTCTGTTCTGCAATAACAGCTAAAAACAACCAGTAACACAATTTTAAATTTTTTCTTAATGTTCCTTATCACAGGAGCACTCTCAGATTGCTTTTAATTTGCTTGAAATCACCCAAGAGGTTCCAAACAAGAGCTTTCTCTACTTACAGGAGAAACTTCATAAAATTGTTTCTCTCAGCTTTTAGTTCTGATTAGTCTGATTGTAGTGCCAGCTTCACCTCTGAAAAATATATAGTCTGCACTAACTCACCAAATGTAGTACAAATCTGAAAATGTCCTGTAAGCCACCTGGAGATCAAAAGCAAAATTACCTGAGACTTTTATGGTTTACTTTTTTTTTACAGTTTTTAGTGAAATCCTAAGGTTACCTTTCTCGGGATTGCCAAGGCACAGACATACTAACTTGGAAGCTAACTTGAAATGTGTCACGTTCTTCTTCTGAAATTCTGGTACAGAACACACCAAACTATGAATAGGCTATTGCTACGTGACCTACACTCCAGTAGGACAATGATCTGGGGAATGAGGATGCAGTGAAGAAAGAAGAGATGAAATGATTCTGTAAGCGAAGCGTTAGATCATTCTGTTACAGTTCTTGTCTCTGTAGCGTAGCCACTAGCTAATAAACTAGTGTTAATAGAAACAACAATGTATTGTTGAACATCTTCAAAAAATTGGCACTGAGAAGTAAAGCACTTAAAAACATAGATTTGAGGTGGGCAAGGAGGATTGTATTCTTGGACTCAGCTGTCTTCCTTCTTCAGCTGTACAGGCTTGGTTTTGTGTCTGCCTCCTTTTTGTTTCTTCTTTTTGTAGGTGCTCATGAAACACCCTTGCTGGACTCAAAGTAACCACAGGAAATAGCATTTATTAAGGGATATATTAAGGGAAAGTAATTTTTTCTGGTACTATGTACTGACCACAGTGCATACATTTAGAAGACCTAGATTTTACTGCCAGTGTTCTGCTTATTTTTTCCACAGTTGGTATATGAGGGGTTCTCACTGATTCATTACCGAATTTCATTTATTTCTTGGCATGCTCTCAGGCAAGCTCCTCTTCCTCTCTCCTACCCACATTAGCCACCTCTGACTACAGCCAGCCAGGTGGTTCACTAACTGACTTTATAAGTTATTAATTCAGCTTGCATTACAGTTTCTGCAGAACGCACTCTCTCACTCCCAACAGCATTTTCTGAGCTAGAGTAATAAATGGGGCTACCTAAGGGTTTAAACAAATGTGAAGTGTGTCTTTAATGTGACCAATTTAACCAAACGCATCACTGAATTCTTCTAGTATATTATTTTCATTTAGCTGACGTGAGACCTCCATTATACGTTTGATCAGTTTTAATTCTTCAGAAACTTTAATCCCTGGCACAGCCTAAGCCTCCACATTCACAATGAGAAAATAGAATAGTTTCTGTGTCCCTTTATACAGAGGAGGGTGGACCTTTAACATATGGATGCTTTGTGCCTTCATTTACTGTGGCATCCATAGCATTTTTTTAAAATTTCCTGTACTTGCAATGAAAAACCAAATTTAGATATTGTCATTATTAAATTATCTAAGGCGAATGTCTATAGAAACTTGCACCTGTAGTTATCTGAATTTCAACATTTTTTCTGCATATTGAATACATCGGTTACATCTATTATTCCAATGTTCAGGTACATTTCTGGCAGTAAAAAGAATTCTACAGTATGCTTAACTGACAGGTTCACCATTTGCTTTCAAAATATTTGACGGCATTTACAACTGAAGATGTAAATTTCTACTGACATTTGTTTGTGAAGGAGCCTATTATGCTTAAAGCTGGATAGAAATTGTGAAACTTAACCAACAGAATTTTGACTTATTATATGTTGTTTTTTTAAAGAGTGATATTTCTTTGTAGTCAGTTAATTGAGAGATGAGAGAATCATATGGGCCACACAGAGGCTGATTTGTTCAAAACTTAGTAATAACTGAGGTCAGATGTTAGAAACAAAACTCAGTTGAGGAAATGTGTTTATATTTCAGGGTAGTTCCAAGATCAGTAGACTGTTCCTACAAAATGACAAACATTTCATTCTCAGATAGTGTGAACCTTCTGTGAAAATTGAGAAATGTATATTTTTCTACACCTATTGATACCATGTTTAGCTGATTGATTACTTTATTTTGTTTTTAAATGTAATGCATATCTTGTTTTTGGAGGTTTGGTTTTGGCTTGCTTTCTATTTTTCACGTAAAAAACATTGTTTCAAATCTATGTGTTGGCTTTGCAATTGCTGTCACTGGTCAGATAGTCACTTCACATTTATTTTCATCTAGAGTTCTGAAGGTCAAAGAATTTCTTCCCAGTTTGACTGGCTGAGACTGCCATATCCTGCAGATATTCAGATTATTGAATCTACACAAAGAAATATATCCAAAAGATCTTTACTCCAGAGTGTAGAGGAATGAACACAAAGGAGAAGGTGTAAAATTGATATATGAACTGTGAAGAAAAGCATTTATAGGGAAGAGGGTAATAGGAACAAGGAATGCAGACTAACCACAGCATAGGGGCAGACAGCAATAGCAAAGAAATGTCAGTATTAATATTACTTTGGGTTTTTTTATTAGAACATGCATGTCATTGTTTCTTTACGATCTTGTTGCCATTTTGTATTGTCTTGGAACTTAATCTACTAAATATTTGGGGAAAAAAAGGCAAAATTCTACCTTAATGTAACATCTGAAATGACCTGTATTTAAACAGGTAAATTACTTCTCAGGGGAACATTTTTATTGCCTACCTAAATGAATGGTGGTTCAGGGTGTAAAAATAAGATCCTTGTTCACCCATTATACTGAAAAATATGAGACGGGGAAGCTACCACAGGGACAGAGCTCCTCATACACAGGTGCCTGTCAGAGGGCAATTGTCTCATCTTAAGTGAAATTGTTAACTGCTTAGAGTCCTTGAGCAAAGAGAATAGATGGGAATGTGTGTATCTCCATTATTTCTAGTTCACCTAAATTCAGCTATTAGAGCTACCCTGTTAAAACTGAGTAACAGTACTTAAGCCATATGTTGTGAACAAGATAGCATTTTCACATTCCAGGTCTATAGCCATTGCACAAGGATGCTTCTATAGGCATTCCTAAACTTTCACAGACCAAAGAAACCTATCACACCCTGTGGCTACATGAAATTCAGACCATCTGCAGCGTCTCTCAGAAACACACTGTTTTTCAGTCACATGTAAGCAGAGAAAGCTGCAGAGACACAACTGTTATGGTTCTATACTACTGCATCCTGTTGGAGTTTCCAGCTCAATTTAGCTGAAACTTTAATTTTTAGTTTAGCTTTTTCTTGTTAAATGATGCAGGAGAACCTATCGGATAGCAGCATCTCCAATGTGTTTGTAGGGTAAAACAAAGAATCATGAAATCATGGAATTGTCAGAGTTAGAAGGGACCTCTAGAGATCATCTGGTCCAACTCCCCTGCGAAAGCAGGATTGCCTACAGTACATCACTCAGGACTGCATCCAGGTGGGTCTTGAAGATCTCCATGGAAGAGCACTCCACAACTTCCCTGGGCAGCCTGTCCCGATGCTCTGTTACTCTCACTGTAAAGAAGTTTCTCCTCATATTTAAATGGAACTTCCTATGTTCCAGCTTGTCCCCATTGCCCCTCATCCTGTCACTGAGAACCACTGAAAAGAGATTGGCTCTATCCTCCTTTAACCCACCCTTTAGATATTTATAATCATTAATGAAGTCTCCCCCTCAGCCTTCTCTTCTCCAGGCTAAAGAGTCTCAGCTCTCTCAGACTTTGCTCATAAGGGAGATGCCCCAATCCCTTAATCATCTTTGCTGCCCTACACTGGACTCTCTCCAGTAGTTCCTTGTCTCTCTTGAACTGGTGAGCCCAGAACTGTCTGCAGTATTCCAGTTGTGACCTCACAGAGGAAATTTCCTGTATGTTCATCAATTGGTTTCTGGTTTCTTTCAGTAATTACTTTGCCTGTCAGTCACTGAGCAATTAAATAGATACCTGGTTGTGGCAGCTTGAATCTTCGAATCTGACAAGAGCTGGTTGGGTAAGTTAGCTTGGAAAACAGTTCAAAAGAAACCACTCCAAATACCATATCAGCCATTAATGGTCCTCTGCAATATCTTCATTAGAAAGGAAGCAGGAGATCAGATATCATGAGACTATCACAAAGCTACACAGGTTATTTTTAATTATACATAATTTTAAGAATAATAAATGCAAATCACACTGTCTAGGAAAAAGATATTGTAATTTGGTAGAGCTTGTAAGTAGGAAGATAAACCTAGCAAAAAAAATTTAACATCAAATGCTCTTTAGAGGCTAAAGTACAAACAATAGCTAGAAAGTTTAAATAATATTTTATTTGCACTTTTCAAATAACCAAAGTCTCAAGAAAATAGGGCTCTTTCCAAATAATTTAGAGAAAGGAAAAGGGAAGATTCCTAGGAAATCTGGAAAACTGTTTGTGCGCATGGACATACAATTATCCACAGTAGAACTGGAGGAAAAGCGACCCAGTCTGTGCTTCTCTTTCTTAATGGCAGTGCTTTCAAAAAGTGATCCTCGACTCTCATAACTGAGAGATCCCTCAGGCAATGCTTAAAAAACATTTGAGACCACAATGTACCTGATGTCAACCTCACTGAGCTCTCAATTTGCATTTTATTGCTTTTATTGTTCTATTTTATAACTGGCTTCTAATTTTAATGCAAAGAATTTACTCCTTTGCCTTGATAGAGTACACTTACTGTCCTAGTGGATAAAGTAAGATCAGCTCAAGCGAGTTTACAAATTTTTTTCTACATCAGACCCAGATTAGCCTGAAACTTACATGTGGTTCCTCTTTTTCAGAGTAGTATGCACTTTCTCAGTGCATTCTCACTTCCTCTCTCTTCTGTTTTCCCTTTTCCCCAATAACAAGCCTTTTAATGCTGGTATGAGTTGTCACTCTGAGCAGCCTCAGTCTATGTACACTTCAAAACAGACAATGAACTGAAGCTGAAGCTGATGTATACCATAATGAGATAATGGTCTTCTATTACCACATCTAGAAGGGATCGACAACTTTTTCAATAACATGTCAAATAGCAGCTTAGCACAAGTGCACTGGGATCCAAAATATATCCTCATGGGTCTATTGTTTTATTTGGTCTGGTATCATAATGATGTGACTAAAACTGACTTGTGGGTCAGTTTTCATTTTGTTGTACTGTCTAGCATATAGATCTTACCTCAAATAGCCAGGTCTGACTGTAACAGTTTAAATTAGTCTCCAGTGACAGGCATTTGCACGATACCCTCATTACCTTACTAAGTCTATAGAAAAGGCCAGAATCCAGTTCTTCAAAGTCCTATCCCTGTTTCGAGGGACAAAACATAACTTTGCACTAGCAGGCACCAGTTACTGCTCTCATGTATTTGCAAATGGATGATCCTGTTATCCAGACCCATTAAAGCAAGCGCTGTTGCATTATGAATTTAGCAATCAGTAGGACTTTTATTACTATTATTTGTAGATTGAAGTTAGTAATGATTGTAGTTGAATCAAAAAAGCTTGAAATTGAACTACAAGATATTGAGGTGACATTGGAAAGTCTCAAAGTTTTATTATCCTTGCTTTAAAGTTTTATTATCCTTTGCTTTCTGAATGTACCAAATTTTATGCATATTTGCCCACTTTTCCTTTTCAGTGTTAGTTTGTGATTACCTACTATGTTGAATATGGTCCTTCAGTAGACTAAAACGATTCTTTTTTTAGATCTTTGTTTTTTTTCACTATTTCCAAGTCAAAGCATACTACAGAAAATTATACTTCCCTCAGAGAAGAGCAATTCAGGCTTATCAAAGTCATTTCAGTAGAAAAATCTGAGTGATCAAAACCAAAGTCAGAACGTGTTTTTCTCTCAGTGAATTTTTGCATTTAAATGTAGAGTTTTATATTTGTAAGAAACATCTGATAAGTATGGAACAGTAATTTCATGTCTTTATAAGACTCATGTACAGCATATGGATAAGGCACTTTACTGGCAGAATTAAGCAACACTTCTTCTAAGGAACTTGAAATACATGAATATACTTAACACTGAAACTGTGCGAGTCTTAGCTTGGCAAACTAGACATGACTTGGCATGGAGATAGATGACATTAGGGAAGATGGAAAAAAGTATCCAAATGTCTCATGAAGTTGCTTATTTTTAATTTGCATGCATTACAAATCCAGTGTAGTCATCGAAGGTGATAGCAAATCTTCAATGCACTTTAATGGGGTGGAATTTCAGACATGAAGACGTGTCACTATGGCAGTAATGGAAAAACACAGAATTTGAAAGGAATTTTAAAAGGAAGAAGGAACTTTGAAGAATTCACGCAGGATTAAGATAGTATTCCAGTAAAAGCAGGAAGCTTGAAAAAAGGTGTGATGTAGATTGGTTATAGAAAGTGCAACTAGGAACTTCAAACAAGGAAAGCTGAGATGCTTAGTGACACATGTAAGCAGTGCAAAGCTGAAATGTTAAAACTGTATCATCCAAACTCTTACTGATCTTACTGTTATTCTTATCATGCACTTATAGTAGTACTGCAAGACTACTTTTAGGTGAAGTGACTTACAACATGGATCCAGAAATTTTTTTTCTAGTTTTGTATAACTCAAATACTACTTGAACTAAAAACTGTGCACAAAAAAAGCAATCTGAAGAAAATTCACATAAGCTTTGCAATTCCAATGTTGTCCTGGTTTGAGTTAAAACAGAATCAATTTCCTGTTCAGTAATTTTACTTTTCAGCTAAGCCTCTTCTAAGTAACTGAACTCTCTGAAATTAACAGCACATTTTGCAGTTATAAAATGTGTGATAAAACGTGATTATTTGCAATTTATGCCAAGAAATGGTATGCAGAGAGGCTCTTAGAGCTTATAGCTATAACAACCAATGTCAGGTAACTTTGCTTTTTGCCCTGTTAGAGGGTTAAAAGCAGAAAAGAGTAGAGGGGTCACACCTGTGGAGAGGAGTGAACAGGATAGGTGACCCAAAACTAACCATCTAACCACTATTCCATCCCATCTGCATCATGCTCAGTGTAAAACCTGAGGAATCAGTGGGTCAGCCCTCTTTCTTCAGTGGCTGGTGTCCGAGGAGGACTCTGTCTATTCATCTGCCTTTGACCCCAATCCACGCGTTCCTGAATTCAGATCCAGAATCCAGTTCACATCCATCATTGAGTCCCATCTGGGACTTTCCCTGTGTATATCGGTGATGTGGTCAACATCCTGGGGGCTTGATATGGTTTTGTACATGTTGTATATATTTCATTATTTTTTTAAAATTATTTCACTAATATTTTCATTTTAGTTTCTTCTTCTAAACTTCTAAACTAAGTCTCTTTCTCTCCTTCCTTTCTCTTCTCAGAGAGAGAAGTTGGTTAAACTATCTCTCCTGCATCTCAGTGGCCAGTCCGATCCAAATCACAACACATGTATAGTCAGATCAAAGACGAGAGATTGTAACAGATTGGTAAAGGAATGATAGGATTACAAAGTAGAAAACTCAGAAATTAGAAAATTATAGAACAGAGTTAGCTATTTTAATTGATAACCTTAATAATTTGCTATAATAGCCTTTATAAGATGATATGCTACATAATTATATTATCGTAAGTGTCACTGGATTCTTATGTTATTTAGGACCAGAGCTAGATTGTGCTCCGGGAATGGGTCAGGCAGCTTCAACCTGAATGTTTTAGTCATAGTGGAGCTATATGCAACAAAGGACAGGAATAAATAAGGAAATGCCTTCAAGTACAATTTCCCTTCCACCCCCCCACCCCCAC
>VXBW01002928.1:11731-80521 GCA_013400375.1 Thinocorus orbignyianus
CAGTAGCTCTGCTTTTTATATACATTGTATAGCTGCAAAGTTATACAACAAGATGATTGACAACAAAGCAGTATACAATACAAAAAACTTTTTCACAGTCATATACATACAGGTACACTTAAATGTCACTAAAAGCATATCTGGTTTCTTTTGGAAATGGAGGTTCCATCTTACCTTATATGCCATTTTCAAGCAAAAAGTTTTTTCCTTAAACAGCTTTTCTTTAAAATGTAATTACTCTTCTATGAGTGACAAAATTCAAAGATAAAATTAAGTCATTTTGCAGTACTCAGTGCAAATAAGCATCTCAACTTTTTTTCCATACCTTGAAACTGTCGATTTTTTCCCACTCAGCTCAAAACCTGAAACATTTAATTTTATCAAACCCCTCCTTCAGTCAAAGAAAAGAAATAAGCTTGGCATTGAAAATATATCTGAAGAAAGGTCAGTGAAGCAAGTAATAATTTTCACTTCATAAAAGCCTCAAAATAGTGACTTAAGAGGAAAACATCCCTTAACCATTCTGAAGACAATTTTAAGTGCATTGTAGATGTTATTTTAAAAATGTTGTATGGCAATCATGTTACAGAAGATGTCTTTCAGGTGCTGCTGTTTCTTTTATGGATTCAAAAAAAGAAGAGGAATTACATGAGCTAGCTAGTGTCTACAGCGGAGAAGTCAGGTTAAGAAAAATGTGAGGGTATGAGCATACAGAGTTGTTGAGGACTTAAAAACGGGGTCCAAAATAGTAGGTTTGACTGGGGCAGTACAAAAGCCACTGCAGATAGGTCAGTTCCCACCAATGATATTCGAGCTGGAACATCATCTTAACACAGAAAATAGCATCAGAGAAATACAGAGAAGCAGGCAAGAGCAGCATGGATTTGTAATAACACTACATAGGCATACAAAGAAAACCACCAAACCATTCTTCAGATTGGAAAAGTCCATTCTCAGGTGTACACTGGTGAATACTGACAGTCATCCAGGTATGACGAAAATAAGGTAAAGATCCTTCTGATCCAAGAAGGTGACAGAACTCATAACCATCACAATCTGCACTCCAGACAGCTTCCTTGCCAAAAAATAGATGCTTGTCACTCAGCTGACTAGAATATCAAGACAAAAGACTTGGAATCTTCCTAAGAAGAACTATAGATTCATAGAATTGTCTAGGTTTGAAGGGACCTTTCAGATAATTGAATTCAGCCATTAATCTAACAGTGGCAAATTAATCACTAAACCATCTTGCTAAGCACCATGCCTACTTGTCTTCTCAGCTACTTCACTGTTTCAAAATTAAACCTGTTAAGTCCCTGCAGATCTTTAGATGATATGAAGAACTGTAGCTACAGAAGCAGTAAGTGCTGCCTCTAGTTTTCCCATATATGTAACAGGTGGCACAACCTCCACTTTGGATCTGTTTAAAGGTACCACAAGTTTTCCATCTGTCAAATCCTTTATCTCAGCTAATGACAGCTCAACTGGTGTAAGACACAGCTGTGTAGGCTGCAGAAAGGCTGTGGGCCTGGGAAGTGTTCCTCAGAGAATGTAGTTGGAAGGCCATCGAGAGCAGGACAGAAAGGAAATTGTCCATCCTACAGAAGACTTGGAAGATTCACATGTGAAAGTTTCCCCATATAAAGAAAGAAATGGTAACAGGAATGGTGAAGAGCCTAGGCACTGAGCAAAAAGTACCCCGTGACTGTTGGTGTAAACAGCTCTATCTAGCAAAACACTGGGAAAAGAGCACAGGTGATGTTATGCTGGTGATCCACATTAGCTGTCCACCACTGAAGAAAGTCTTGAATAGAAATTCTAGCACCAAGACCCATGAAGCAAAGACAGTAGTTTTGTATATAAAACTCATTATGTGTTATTATTATCTTATTCTGTATCTACTACAATCAAGCAAAAGATTAATTACAACTGTTTTGTTGCTTAACTTCTATTCTTCCTCCCTGATTCTTATTAATACCTAATTACTAGTAGATGCACATGTACATGTATGTTGGCAACCAGTGTTCATATTTAGCCCAATTTTATCACAGTGCTTGGAACACTGCTGTTTTCATAAAGTCCAAGGTATTACAGTCAAATTATTATAAACGAAACTTCAGTTTTCTTGTATATTAAAGTTAAATTTCTAACATAAAGGGTCAGGAAAATATAAGCACTCATAAATAAAGACAACTCACAAATTATTTTTACATTTTCATCATTTAAGTCATTCTTATAATTCCCAAACACAGGGTGTATGGCAAATCCAACAATTTTACATGTGAATACTGTTTAAAATCTTCTTCACTATTATTATTTTCCCCATATGTATTTCTTATTTGTCTTTGACAGATGACATATCAAACTGCAGTATAAACTACAAGGAAGGACTGAGTTAATAACGTGGAAGACTTGTTTTATTGTGCTTTTTTTTAATATACCAGTAGTCTGGAAAGGCGTAATGCTTCTAAATGAAAGAGTGCTATACAGTGAAGTCCCTTAAATTCTTACAGAGGAGATTAAGTAGGAAGGTGGTCTTTTCACATCTGGCCAAGGCTCACCTGCCAAAAGCTTCTATCAACTCTCCTTCTTAACACTGTATTTACATTGCTTGCTGCCCATCTTCTAAGTCGCAGCACTCTTTTGGGTGAACAAAATCAATCATCTCTGCAAATTTGGCCTATTTCATCTTCACTTTGGAGTGAGATACATTATACTCCATAAGTGCCTGTTCCTATCCGTGATTACAAACAGAGCTAGGAGCGACTAGATTAGATTCGATGCAGATGAGTGCTGCAGGCATGAAAATTTAGGCAAGATTAATGCAGTCCTTTGTGCCCACATCTGTCCTGAGGTCTTAGGTGTGCATGAGTAGAGGCACATTTGATCTGAAGGGAACTTTGAAGAAGACTATTCAAGCAGAAGGTTTTGAGCTGTTGCATAAGAGAAGCAACCAGTGGTATCTCCCACTTAATGAGATTAGTTGAATATTCAGAGTTCCTCCATGAGGTCTTATGACTGACAAAATATTTTTTAGGTCAGCAAAATACTAGCCTGATCTTCAGTTATGTAGTTTAAGTAGATACAATCAAACAACAATATTAAAATTCTTTCTTTACAGATAGGAGGAAAGTTCATACAACCACATTCTCTTCTGAAATCCATACTGGCAAGAATAATATACAGATACAAAGATTGTAAGACACTATATTAAAGATACAGTGCTAAAGTAACTTCAGTTTGCACATCCACAGACAGCATACTAACAAGAATATCCTATGTTCCAAAACTTACATTTGAAAAGGTGCATAAAATACCTAATTGTAAGATTCTCAGCTGGGTGTTCATAAAATACTGTTGGAATACATGCTGCCTCATTATAAAGCAAAGAAAAAATAATAAAGCAGTCTTTTAAAAAATATGGTTGCATCTAAATGTGCACAAGCTTGCTGTAGTGTCTGTATAACCCACATCTTTTGATGTTCACTGTAATGAATAACCCACACCTTTTGTTGTTCGGTTTAATAAACCGCTTCATATAAGCTCTTCAGACTGATGATCTGTTGTTTATGACAGACTGAACTGTTTAACATAACTAGTTTAGTTATAAATACTGTCAGGTGTATAGTTAGGGAGCTGCCATCTTCTTCACATCACTGACTATTGTAGTAATCATTCTACCCACTGGAAAAGAATGGAGGTACAGATATTTCCCTTAAAATTTTCCAAGGACATATATACACGTGTTCACACAAAGGATACACTTCACAGATTTACCAAACAGTGTTCTAGACTATAAACTACATGGATGTCACAGATATATATATACAAATTCAAATATAAACCAAACCTGAATATCTGTTAATGAAAACCTTCCTAAAACTACAGGGGTCCTCTTCAGGGAACACAGATATTAAAACATAGAATCATAGATGTGTGGGAGCACCCAGCCAAATCAGTTTCAGAGCACAACAGGTGAGATGCAGGGGGTTGACATTTGACTCAGCTTCATCTTGGCCTTGCCTTGTCCATGCAGAAATAACCTGGAGGGAGCTGCAAAAACAGATCAGCTAGGGGTTGTCTCAAGATTGCATCACAATAAGAACCAAAACTGAATGGAGCATTAACAAAAATAATGCCCTGAGTTGCAGGGCAAGTTGCAGAGAAGGCTTCGGGGAGACCCGATAGCAGCCTTTAGTATCTGAAGGGAGCTACAGGAGAGGGACTCTTTGTCAGGAAGTGTAGTGATAGGACAATGGATAATGGTTTTAAACTGGAAGAGGGGAGATTTAGATTAGATATTAGGAAGAAGTTCTTTGCTGTGAGGGTGGTGAGGCACTGGAAGAGGTTGCCCAGAGAAGCTGTGGCTGCCCCATCCCTGGAAGTGTTCAAGGCCAGGCTGGATGGGGCTTTGAGCAACCTGGTCTGGTGGGAGGTGTCCCTGCACATGGCAGTGGTATTGGAACTTGATTTTTAAGATTCCTTCCAACTCTAACCGTTCTATGTAGAGTGTTAAATTGTATTAAGAGTCTCTGCTGCAGCTTTACCGCCTAACGCTACCAAATGCTACCTAACGCTCTACCAAGTTAGTTCTCTGACACATTCTAAGGACGAACACAGGCCACAGACTCCCTCCAGGGGCAGTGATGGTGTAGGAAGCTTCTGCTGGAATCCAAGAGAGTCTCATAGTACAAGAATAATCACAGTGTGCTCGGGAATCCATGGGATTGAAGAAGGGACTTGAGACTGAAGCATTTACTAGGCTGCAGGAATTCCAAGTGCCAGCTGAGGATGAGAATCTGCAGGGTGGAGAACAGAAGTTCAATATCTTGAAGAAAAATGTCTGATCATCCTGTCACCCTACCATGTTAATTCAGAGGTCTCCACTTTACAAATACAATTTATCATTATATGTGTTTGGTACAAAATATTAGATATGAAAAGTTTCGGTCAAAATTTGTCCAAAATAGTCTGTTAGGGTCATCTTTTGAGGTTTTCTTTGTGACTCATCCGTCATTATCAAGCATATATATTCTACATATATATACTCTGCCCTAAAAATCAATGGTCTTCATGCATCACAGCTGTTAGGGAGATAGATCTGTACTCTGAAGCCAAAATAAACCACTATAGATTGACACAAAGTTTAAAATCTAGCACTTGTACGGACTAGTGATTGGAAGAAAAACGATGCTATGTTTTAAAAGTGCAGATGTCTATACTTCAGTGAAGCCATATCTGCATACAAAGCACTGCCAAAATAAAGAGCATAGTCTGCTAAAATTTCTGCTGACCTTACGATGTGCAAAGATCTGCCAGCTTTTGAGCTTCAGCTTTCCCTCTTCTTAAAAAGCAGCATCTGGACTAGCCATATTGTAGAAGTTTACATAGAAAGAAGAATAAATGTTCTTCTCCTCCAAATTTATCTATACTTTACACACTGAAATTATTTTCTGATGGAAGTCCTACTTCTTTGGTAGGATTTTGGAGTCTGCTGAAGATCAAAAAAGCTGATAAACATATGAGACAAGAATTATGGAACCACTAAGATATATATAGTTGGAATTGAAATTACAGATATAGTTTGAATCAAAAATAGTTGTACAAAAAGAATCATTACAGGTAATAAATAATACCTTTTTTTTTAGGGGAAAAGTTTGTAAATATGTCATATAAAAGATACATTTTGTATTTTTAATGTATAAAAATTAGCTGCCATATATGTGTGTGGCTTGAAACTTCTGGGACAATAAATTTCAAATACATTTCAAATAGAAACCAAACAAAGACATGGTTTCAATAAGTTCTTTATTAACCTGAAATGAGTAAAAAAATCATATGCTTTTTTTAATAGAAACTCTGATGTGTTCAAATTCTATATCAACAATTTTAATATCATTCATTAGATTGTAAAAACAAAAAATATCTCATGATGCATTGATTGAAATACATATTTTAAAATTTTGAAAGTCTCCAGCAGAATTAGGTACTACAATACTAAGTTAACAATTAAAAATGCCACTCTGATCTTACATTTGTGTTATCTAAAGAAGGGAGAAACGTGACACATGGAAAGCCTGGAACTGCTACAGCCATTACAAAAAAATCTGTCACAGGATGTGGTCCAGTGATAAACAAGGTCAGGTTAGCATGCCATCTGCCCATGGAATATCATGTCAATGTGTTGATCTGAGTCTTTTACAGCTACATCATTCTCAGTCATTTAGAAACAGAAATGAGATTCCATTGGAAAGTAAATGCTTACTTAACAGCTAATTAAATGCAGAATAAAATAGGCAAAAAATAGAAACACAGAAATATATTCCTTGCATGACAGTGAAAGTTGTGGTTGAAAACACCGCTGTCTCACACTACACACCATTTATTAGTGGGAAGAAATCTAGGTTCAGCCAACATCCTTTGGAAGGTATCTTTCTGGGAGCTGTTACCTTATTGGCACTGGACTGCGTATTCTGGGCTCCTGTGGAGGGAAAGAGTTATTATCATTCCTCAGCTGACT
This sequence comes from Thinocorus orbignyianus, assembly GCA_013400375.1. Classification (NCBI taxonomy): domain Eukaryota; kingdom Metazoa; phylum Chordata; class Aves; order Ciconiiformes; family Thinocoridae; genus Thinocorus; species Thinocorus orbignyianus. The sequence goes on from VXBW01002928.1 coordinate 18,252, forward strand.
GTCTCATGCTCTGTGCACAGTGTGACTGAATTGGCTGGAGTAAAGCAAATCTTATTAAAATTGTGTTTAAAACCATTTCCAGACCAGGACTTTATAAATGCAACACTCACAGGGTCAGAATGATGCCTTTCGCTTTCACTATACAAAAGGATTATTTACAATTCTCCAGACACAAGGTACAATAAAAGTTTGGCAAAATGGATATAAAGTAATTTTCCTGTTTTATCTTTACTTATATAAAGTAAAATTGTTTTGTCTTTGATTTCTTGAAAGCAAAGAATTAAATGTATGAAATAAATTCTGTCATTTTTGCACAATTTATTCACCTTGAAAGGTTACAATTCCTACTGGCTTCACTTGGATGTTTATGCAAATCAATCAAGCAGGAGCTGACATTTGGTGTTCTTTCAAATTCTGAGAAATAACTGACTTCCTGTGCAGGATATCACCCATTTACGGCACTCCGTAAACTCCTCTGTAAAAAGACTGTAATTCAAGGAAAACTGCACAGGGAAAAAAAAAAAAAAGAAATGTGAAGTGGAAAACAAAGGCATGTTTTATTATTATCACATGTATTTGAGATCTCTATGTGAATGCATTACCCAGGCATCTATCTACTCTACAATCATGAAGCATTCATACATTGCAGTGTGGGAGATTCCTTTTTCCAGGGAGAAATTCTGCCTGTTCAAATCTGAATTCACACTAAGTACTGAGAATGACCATTATAAGCCTTCAGCAAATTCAGCTTCTTACATTGCATTCTGCCCGGAGAATGCTCTTTTTTCTTCTTTCTTGGAGAACATGAATATCAAAGGACTATGAAAGTGTGGGCAGGTGGTGGTCAGTGGCCTCGCATAACGGTCAGCAGATCTGTCCAGCTTTATCAAAGGGAAAAGAAAAAGTAGATTTCTGTAGGGGAAGAAAGAGCCACCCAACTTCATTGCGCCCTCCGGCCTACATCTCAGAGGTGGCACGGCCCTCTGAGTCCTTACAGATTTCACCAAAATAGTCAAGTGCAAAATCAGACGTGTAAAATACCTTTACTATGCATGTCTTTCAAAAGATCGTAGGTAGTCCAAATTTTCTTTGCTTACTTTTATTTGCTCTGTGTATCCATGGACATACTTTTCCAGTATTTTCAAACTTTCATTTCCCCTTTCTTTCTAGTTTTAGCATCTATATATTTACATTTTGAAATGTAATCAAGTATATAAATTGATTTCTCAAGTATATAAAATATGTTTGAGAGAATATGATATACAGATAAATGCACTGAATTTCAAAGACTATCACAATTGGTTCTTTACAGAAATAAATAGATGGGATGTTGATGAGACTTTTGAGACTAGTTTTAACACAGGTAGATTTTCACTTATTTTTAAAGGAAACTTTTACAAGTACTTTTAAGAACATATTCCAGTGTTCGGGGTTTTTTTCTTTATTTGAGGACTGATATTGGTAGTGAGCACCATCGTGTTGTCCAGAAAATCATTCATGTACATGCTTATGGTCATGGAAATTATTTTTAAGGTCAGTTGAATATCTGAGCATTCAAAAGTATGCATGAATTTTGGTCTCTTGAGAAGCAGGTTCCATCTTGAGAAGAGCCCCAAAACCCAGATGTTATATGTCAAGGTTAAAATTGTGGACGGACGGTCAGTCACTGTGGTTTAGCAGAATGCAGTTGGTGACCTAACATGGCTTGGAGGTTTTTGTGAGAGGTGCCTAAGATCAGAACACCACAGCTTTATTCTCTGGATCCATAATGGCTTTATGATGTGATGGACAAAAGAAGTAACATCTTTTTACTTGTTCAGTCAGTAGATTTTCTTAAGCTCACAATGAATATAAAACTCCTCATTTTAGGCTAGAGCTGTTTCTTAAAGTTTCCTGTGAAATTGGGCCAAAGTATCAGGCAGTATCCTGCAGGCAGGATCTTCTGCTATTTCAGCAGACAATGTTGAAAAAAAAAAAAAGAAGCGATATTGCACCGATTTTGACAAGATTAGGGAATTGTGTGACTTCTATACAATCTTCATGTTAAATGAAAGAGATATTAACTTCCAATTTTCTGGATAATTAGTACAGAGACAGATGTATTTACTTCCATCTATCAAAACACGTGTGTTAAACTAAAAGTAAGTCTTAAATCTTTGGGTTTACAAATCTCCGCTACTACTTGCAAATTCAGTTTACAATAGAAAAGAAGGGAAGGGCTACTTAATATTCTACATGAACATTGATTTAAATTCCATATAAGTATGCCCTTAAATTATGTTCACATGTGTGCCCCTGGAAATTTAAATTGAGTGTTTGCTATTCTATGTACTAGGGTTTAGAATCTATTTTCCTGCAGGGAGTTTCTAAGGGAAAACAGTTTATCTTAGCCTTTATTCTGGAGTGCAGAGCATGTTTTTTCTTTATCTGTTGACATTTTAGCCTTCATATATGTTGCTGTTTTGCTGCTAGTCTCATGTATCTGTCCTTCCACCATCAAAGTCCAAGTCTCATTTCGTTCTGCAACAGCTGATGGCTTGCTTTTGCTTTGAATCCCTCCATTTCTCCAGGTTTTTCTGTTCTTCTGTTTTAACGTATGGTAGTCATGTCCACTCTGGGAAATTATTCATGTCTGTTATCATTAATTTTACTTCTCATATAGTTATTTTGTGCTTATTCCACTGTTAGCCACCAATATTTCATTGACTTCAGTAAACTTTAAATTGGCCTCAAGGGAGCTTTACTGAGCTTCCAAAATTTGACACAAGATGAGCTATACTAATTTTCAAAATGAGAGAAAAAACGTATTAACCTATCAACAGCCTGATTTGGGTGTGAGTGTGATTGAGGGTGGACAAGAAAAAGTCCCTCCCAGGGTCTGTACATATACCAGGCTCTTCTTATGCAGCCATCACTGCAGGAGGAGGAACAGTCCACAGCACAGTCCAATATTTGGTGAAGCACGAACACCCATAATGCAGCACTGTAATAGTAATGGTGGTAGTAAAGATCCTGTTAAAAGGAAAAATAATTAGGCACGGTGCTATCTTAACTGATTAAAGAGAAGGCAGGAAGGAAAATATACACCTACAAAAGGTGGGAATGGTTGAATTGTTGAAATACATTTGTGAGTTATAACATTCTTAAAGAAGGTTTTGAGGAGACTAAGACTGGGTATCATTTCTAGTAATGAAGGTAGACTAAAGAAAAAAGCATAGATAGGGTCCTTCTGAGGACAAAAGTATGAAAAACCTTTGAGAATGGAAGAGAAGAAAGCTCCTGTTGACTAAAGCTTTGTGAAGCACTTGTGCCTGAAATTTCTTAAAATCTCACACAAAATTCAGTTAGCACAGCTGCGGTTCAATGCTGGTGGTTTTGAGGAGTCAGTGTGGAAGAAGTTAAACAACTTCATAAAATACCTCCCAGTATACCCAGGGATACCTCAAAGTCACTTAAACCCTTAAAGCAACTCCTATCCCTTTCCAGTGAAGTATACATAAGAACAACCTCACAGAAATGCCGATGAAACATTCTCCCCAACCTCTTGCCCAGGAGCGTAAGGAAATAAAAATTTTGAGATGCTTCCACGAGAGCAAGGGTAACCTTAATATGAAGTTTTGATGTGAGTGATCCTAAAGGTAGGTACATGATAAAAATCAGAGAAGGTACAAATCAGGGCAACAGTGATTTTAACAGCCTTTCACATAAGACTGGTGAAAGTAGAAATAAAAATGTGCATAGTGAAGGTCAGTTTTCAACTGACAAACTGAGTCAACGAAGCTTCTGTAGGAAAACTACTGATAGTACAAAGATAACACCAAGGTTTGGCACAGAACGCTTGACAGAAACAAACATAGTACATTGGCAACTGTGAGTTCCCAAATATCTCAGTACACATTTGTGATCATCATATTGAAATGAAAGATAACTTCAGATGATAAACTTCAAATCACAACCACAGTGGCAAATATTCGTCCTGCAATTAAAAGCTATATTCTATTTATGTTGTGTATCCATGTATATTTTCCTCTTGTAATTTCTCACATACGAGCCTTTGTTTTCTAAACATCCTTTTTTCTTCAGTTTTAGGCAGTCATCTGTAATGACTCTTTCTTGTTATGAACTTTTGTTTCTTTGATCATCTCTAGCCCTTGTTTATAATTTTATTCTCAGTGCTTTTTAATCTTACGCTTAAGTTCTTTCCTCATGCTTTTTCAGAAATGCTTTCAATTTTTGCTCTAAGTCCACTCTTTCTGTGGCTTGGCTTGGAAATTTAATGCGATACTCATTTCTTATTCTCTTTACCTCCCACATTTCTTCAAATCTTTCCCTTTGTGATCTTTACTTAGTTCTTGGGCTTTTTATGCTGGTCTTTAACTCCTACACTTGCTGTACTTTTGTTTAGCAAGAATTTATTTTATCCTTCCCATGGCATTTATTTCTTCAGACTAAGGGATTCAAGACAGATTCCCTACCGAGTGTTATGTGAGCAGAGCTTGCAGCTTTACACAGCAACCTGAAGGAGCCAGGAGTTAAAATTATTTTGTGGCCAATCCTTATTTTTTCCTGATAAATTCACCTAGACATTAATACACTATCTTATCAATAACTGAATAATTCTGATTTGTCAAATTTCAGTGAAGTCCATAAACAGTAAAAAACTGGTGGCACTCCAATCACAGTGGGTATGAGGCTTTGGAATTATTATTATTTTTTATATATTGATGTTTTGGGAATGGAATTGCATTTTAAAATATTACAACAGTCTGTCAGATTAAAAAAAATGAGGCATGAAATCATCCACAGGACAAAAAGAGATGGGGAAAAAGGTGACCAGTAATCATATTGCTATTTAGCATTTCAAGATGGGAAAGATTTCTAATCTATCATACTGCTAAAATGAAATGGTAACATATTTCTTCATGTATACAAATAGGCAAATATTGAACTATTATTGTCAGTGAACAAAAAAATAATTTGGTATGTTACTTGAACTGCTTTTTATTTAAAATGCTGAATACTATACATTTTCTATAAGAACATAGACCTGTTTCTGGGTAACCTGATGAATGAGTATTTGAGTTCAGAAGGGACAACTCTTTTCAATCCATGACAAAGCACCTTTACTCCAGAACTTGTGGTGTTATCCAGCAACCCCTATTATCCTGTAAGTCTGTGTGCTGCTTAGATACATATTCATTTCAAATGTAAGCAAGCCTTAGAGCTTCAACACTTGGATGCTTCCCTTCCCCAGACTTGCCTTTCTTCAGCTTTCAGTCTGGGGCCAGGCACATCTGTTCTGCTGCCTCTAGGACTGTGAGTCCACAACCGTTAGTATCAGACCTGCGCATTGCCAGGTTGCAGCAGGACCTGTCTGATCCCCTTCATGTGTTCGCTGAGTGAACCAGAACACGTGTCATAGTGTTTATTCCAGCTTCATGTTTCTATACCTGCTGGGAGGATAAACAATAACTGATCTGGCATAAAGTGGCAACCCCTAGTCTGCTAGTATAAAATTAACCTGCCATCATCCATTTTGAACAGCATAAAGTGAGCAGATATTGGCACTTTAGATTGTGTGATTGCAGTGTTTTCAAACTGGGAGCAGGAGCCTTCAAAAATTGGCTCCTCTGAAGTAAAAGTATTAGAAGAGGTGGGGAAACTATAGACACATTTTCTCAGTACTGCTACCATGGAAGCTCCTTATCTGTCAAGTCCATTAACTTCAGTGACCTTCTGCTATTATTCCCACACTCACCTTTATAGACAAGGAATCTCATAAAGAGACCCCCCTTTGAAGAGAGGCACAGGTTCTTTTGACTGCCTGATTGTGTCCTTTACATTTCTCCCTCTCTGACACGGTCTCCATTTCTCTCTCATATATCACATTGTGATATCCTTTGTGGAAACTTTCACTGTGAGCAAAGATATACTGAATTTTTAATTCTTACATGTAAATCAGTACTATTTTCATGTGTTTTAATATCTTCAAGTAGAAGCTCTGAAGCTCAAGTTCTGCTTCTTTTCCAAAGGCATTTAATAAAATTTTATTGGGTAAATCAAACTGAACTGTAACGAGCTATTTGGTTTAGAAACACACATACAGGTTTGCACCACACCAAAGATCTGTGCACCACTTCATTCCAGGATCTACCTTAGTTCTGTATCTTTGCATGGGCATACAACGTCTTCTTAAACACCTTAGTGACCATCTTCCACCTGGCTTTTTTCTCTCATCAGTTGACACTCAGACTGAAATTGTGCAATTGCATTTTTAGTCCAGAACAGCAATACTAGTCATGGTATACTATATATTGTAAGCTTAGAGTGGAATCTGCAAAGTGCAGTGATTCCTCTCATTAGTGTCATGGGCTGGGGGCAGTACAAGCCTTGGACTGCAGACGGACAGCCGGGAGAGACAACAGTTCGTCTTGATGCAGCAGCTGCAAATGCTGAGTTAGCCAAAAACCTGGCTAAGATGAAAGACTTACTAAAATACTTGAATTTCAAACTGCTTTTAGAAGCATCTCTGGGGTTACAGTTAGGGACAGATGAGTTGTGCAGTGACTTTCTGTGCTTTCACCATGGAAGTATTTGGGTGAAAATCTGGTGGGAAGGGTCTTTCTGTGTTGCTAATTTGGTTGTGGTTTGGCAAAGTAATGCTGGTGATTACTGCTGTCTATATAATTCTCCCAGTATGTAATGCAAAGCAACTACTTCAGTTCTTTGAACTTAATGACTCCCTCTGTAGCAGCAGATATATTTAAAAGTGACATTGAAGCTGTCAGAAATACCAGACTTCATAAAGTTATTGTTAGATGGCTTTAATGAAAGTAATACACTATTAAACTGTAAGATGTTTTTATTCTGTATGTGCCTGGCAGCTAGCAATAGGAACATCTGATAAACGAAAAATAAATCAATAAAATATTACCTACAAACAAAAATAATCTAACAGAAAAAGAATAATGACCATTAAGCATCCATTAACATTTGGAAATCAAATCACGTCAAATCTTCCAATGAAATAACTGCCTGTTGATTAATTGTATCTGGACATACACACCAAAATGATTTGAGTTATGTAAGGATCTATAAAGTCAATGGAAACATGCTGTTCTATAAACATATTATTGTTGCATATTTTGTGATATAACTGGAGAAACACTTTTCATCAAGATGTAACTAAGGGAGTTTGTTTGTGGGGTTCTGGAGGACAACAATAAGCAGGACAACTGATTTTTCCTGAAAATGTATTTTCAGAACAGTAAAAAAAATTGAAGTGGTACTAGGCCTAAACCCAAAAGACTGAAAAATCAGAACAGTTTTTAAAATCTCACTTTTCAGACTTGAAAAGCATTATTTTTTTTTTCTCCAGATACAAAAAATTATGTTTATAAAAAAGGTCTTATTTGGCCAGGCAGACAAACTACCAATTTAGAACCCTAGACCAAAACTGGCATATTTTAACTAAATTATCCTGAGATTGCTAAAGGGGAATCATAAATGAGAATATTGACATTCACATCACAAAAATACCAGTGCAAGTAGGCTGTAATGAGAGAGATATCTATAACGTAAATGTCTACACTTAAGGTTGCTTCCCCAGGCTCCCATTGGAGTAACTGTCATCCTGTGTGAATCTCAGTCTAAATTAGATTTAAAAATTGATCAAATGAGTAGTTTCTCTGAATGGCCTTATCTCTCCACTGATTAAAAGAAGAGAGGGAAGACTGTTAGAAAGAGATGCACTGAATCCCACCTGAACTACTTACAGTGGCAGTACCACTCACTTAGCAAATGGTTCACAGCATGAATGTATCACAGACATCTGGTCTGACAATGAAACATTAACCTGTGGGGGGGTTTTGTTTTGTTTTTTGTTGGTGATGTGTTTTATTTTTAATTGATCTATTTTAGGTTGACCCTTTGTGTATATATAGCTACAGTATTTCAATTTGGTACTTGCATCTCCAAAACTGGATTGACTGTATTGTCAAACCAGAATCTAAGGCATTTACTACATTTCAGGGTAGGTCCTCTGAACTGGAAATGCAAGAACTACCGGGAAATAACATCTTCTCCACAGATACAGTGGCAGGCCCTCAGCTAGCAACCCTGTCCTCTTGCTGTTTTGTTCTTCCATAGCTTTAGGCAAGTGAATCAAACTCAATCTATGTTTTGTATCACATGGCCATACCAAACCTGATTTGCATCAGCAACCTGAAAATAAGTCCATAGTTTCGTAACACATTTTATTTGGTGGAAAAACCTACCTTGGTTCTCACTGCCATCAGTATTCTGTAGTTTACTCACTGTGGGTTGGTGAAGGGCATTCTTTCGTGTGATAAATCGTAAAATGCAGATCTGGATCTCTCACTGTAGCGAAAGAGATGTACATTTATTGAGCCATTTCTTCCACTTAGGAATACAGACTAAGTAACCACATCCTTTGAGAGTGATTCAGGAGGTAAACTGTAAAATACTGCCTTTTCCTCAAAGGCACTGCAAATCTATCACTCCCATCATTTTGGTACTATTATTTTTCTATGAGCCTATAATCTTGGTCTTCTGACAATTTCAGCAAGCATGCTGTCCTGCCAATTACACTTGCAACTCTGTGGCAAATCAGACCTGGGTGGAGACGAGCATTAACCTTCTAGATCCTTAACATAATTTTTAAATGATACAGATAAACAGGTGTCATTTCAACACACAGCACAGGGGTTGTTTTGCAAAATAGGGAGGGAGAGGCAAAAAAGTCTCAAGAAGGAATAAATTGTTTTGCACAATAACTTACCCCGTGGGATGTGCACTTATGCAGGAACCAAGAGCCAGGGATTCAAGATCTACTTGCTTTGTCCTCCAGGTACCTGAAAGTTCTTCAATGCCTTTCTCCCAGGGGGATAACTCTGGCATTATATGAGAGGTAAAGGGCAAAGGGTACATTAACCATAACCAATTTTCGTACATGGAGCAAAGAGTGCCTTTTTGCATTGCTCAGATCTAGGCTATAGTTGGTTGAGACATGAAAATTTAAATCCACACTGGACACGCAGGAAGACACAGAAACCCTACCTCCTAATTTTCAAGTACTTTTAGATAATTGTGCAACAACTGTGCTATTGCTTTCTCTTGGTGCTCTACCATAAAAGCTAAGAGATTTTAAGCTTTGAGTCAGACAGGTAGATATAGCTCTGAGTCTGACATTTCCTTTTAGGTGGTTCCAAGTGGCAGTACACATGTACCAAACTGTAAATTGCTCTTCAACACTACCCGCAGTCCCCATGCAGCCAGTGAGTGAGACAGGCACCCTACATGGGCCTTCCCCAGTTGCTTACTATTAACATAGGCTCCCTATAGGCAATTGAGGCTTCTACCTTAATTGCTCTGAATCATCCTGCTGGTGATTCACCCAAGTTCACCTGTGAATCTAGCTCATCACATTGAACTGTCCACATTTTAACATGTAGCATGCAGTGTCCTGTAGATTAGAATCAGTTATTTTTAGTTCAACCGATTAGAAATGGGGATCAAAGTGATAAACTACTGTCAACTCTTGGTGTCTAATTGAAAGATCACTGCTGAAATAGCTGAAGTCCCTGCAGAGCATCCACATTTAAAATTCTCTAGACTTGTAGTAGTGTAACCTAATAGTTATCCTTGACTTTAGCATTGCTAGAGGGTGTTAAAATCCACACTGCTGTGGAAAGGAAACTATGTAATTCTCAGCCATTTATTTGGATGACAGCACTTGTAATAAAGATGTTACTTCTGTTATAGTATGCTTAGAACAAAGGCCTATTTTTCCTCTTCAGATTATTATTATACAAAATTGATTCTAAGGAAACACAATTTTTAGAGACTAACCAGAGGAAGAAATTCTCATTCTTCATTTAACACAAAATTTCATGGCAATAGAAATGCTAATAAAGAAAAAAATCTAATGAGGAAGGTAATACTCACTGTTTTCAACATAGCTTTTACTGCATCGTGATGCATTCAACATCTAAAATGAAAGAGGAATCAATCTCTATTGTCATGTTTGATGAGAGCTGCTTCCTTTGATAAGTCTGTCATAGTTTGATTTTCCAAAAGCTAGAAGTCGAAGTATTAGCACTGTTTGTCTGAATGTTTGAAAGACAGACAGATGAACCAAGACAAACAAAGAGGTTTGTTCTGTAGGTTTCCAAGATGTAAAGATTTAACAAAAACTGTGGTCATCAAAACTATTAAACAGGAAAGAAATAGAAATCATGGGTAAGAAATACTACAAAGAAAGTGTGTGTGAGAGAGAAATCTTGATATATTTCCAGTTAATTAGATACTCTAATAATTCAGGAATCAGTAATTAAAGTGATTTTATACTTTGATTATTCACCATAAATTCTATTAATGGTTTAATAAATATTATTATATAAAGAATAAAATTCTAATGATGACAAGAATTTGCAAGAAAAAAAAATCACATAGTTGGAACCCGACTTTCATTTTATCTTATTCCAACTTTGTCCTTCATACTTTATTTTACTTTCTCACTAAGTAATCTGAAACAAAATGCGAATTGCAGAAACTGAGTCTCAAATGTCCCCATTCCAGCAGCACAATTGCATGTTGTGAATAAATTTGTCCCTTTCAACAGTTTTGTTGAAAGTTTACTTGCCCATAGTGAAACGCCATACGTATTACGGAATTAAGGAGTGTTAGGATGTGGATTTCAGTGCTCTCAGTTCAGGTCTCCAAGTAGGAGATCCCACTAGCTCAGGAAGAAATACTTGGTACCAGCACAAAGTAACATTTTTTAGTGGGATGTTGTGTTTTTTAAAGGAATAAAGAGGTTCAACAGCTCCTGACACACATCCCTATGATTGAAGGTGTTTGAGAAAGAGGGATCAGCAACAGAAACTAGGAAGGATGCTTGCGCTAAGGAATGCAAGGTGATCTAGTAGTGCCAAAATAGTAGGGGAACACTTGCTCTGTTTGACTCAAAGTAGCCTAGGGTTATTCAAGCATTTTAGATGGCAGGTCTTTCCCACAGAGCCCATTCTGACCAAAGTGAATGACAGCTTGGAGGACACAATTCTGACTAGGGAGCAGCAATGAATGGGTAAGTAAGAGATTGCCTCACTTGGGGCAATTGCAGCCAGATGATGTATAATTTTATCCTCATTTGCCCTGCTTTTTGAATTAGAACCCATTTGCTCTTCATAGTAAGTTTCAAAGGAATTTCTTCTGAGTTCCTCTCTTCTTCTCAGTAAAGTTATTCAATTAGTGTGCAGGGGAGCGGGAAAGGCTTACCCTTTCTTGAGTGTTTCTCACATATTTCTTCTTTTCTTTCATATATTTTTCAAAAGCACATATTCTTTTCAAACTGAATGATGGCCACTTTTTTTTTTCCCCCACCTTCACCAAAAATAATGTTCCCCAGAGCATAGCTCTTTGGGACACTGCAACACATGAGCCTACACCCAGCAAGGATCTCTTCTTTGCTTTCACAGCGCACCATGTCTCTGCTATTCTTGTCTATTGAGACTCTACAGCTGTGATACTGTCACATAACACGTGGACCTGCCTGACACTGTGTGAAGGCAAAGTAGACAACAACCACACATTCCTACAGTGGTCTCCATTCTGCCTCTTTCACAGCTGCCTCCTCTGGTCAAGTTTTGCTGCAGATACAGAGTTTCCAAAACTTTCTGGCAAGCTGAGGAGAAGTGCTATGTGCTTCTTTCATCTTCACAGGCCTCTGCAGCCTACAAGGACAGATCTGGGGCACGACTGTCAGAATTGTGACTTCCTACTGTAGGAGAAAGCAATACCCTCCCTATCCATGGTGACTGAGAAGCCCCACACCCCACGTGTAGGTGTCAAATTATGGGTGGAGGTTGTCAAGAGCAGAGAGTGGGGAGTGCTGGGTACAGGTCACACAAGTAGCATGCTTCCCTCTAGGAGGACCACATTTATCAGGATCTCCTAGGATGCTGGGATGTTGTCATGCAGGGTCTGTAGCATGGTCATATAAACACTGCAGGACCATTGGTTATATTCCTGTCCCAAAAGGAAGATGAATATATTTTCATCAGCAGCATTCTTCGTATCCAACATTGTAGTACCTAGAATAAAAAAGTCCAACATTTACTTCTTTTTCCATTTGGAGAACTGTATGGGTCAAAGGCTTTACTTTTCTTTAGCCTGTGATTTCTTTATCTTGTACCTAAGTACATCGGTTTATGCAGAAATGTGTTCCCTGATTAACACAACACTAGAGCAGTACATGATGCTAACAAAAACCTCATATATTATACAGGAATAAACTCTCCTTGCAAAAGTTACTTCAGCCATATAGCTAATTATACGACCGTGGGATTCTTTGACTCGATCAAATATCAAGTACTGTGACTTCAGAGCATGACTGTTTATACAACTTTAGCAAACGTTATTTCAAAGATGCATTTAAGCTTGACTGTTCTCTATGTCTGCCATTTCTACAGACATTAAAAACAGTGATGAATACATATGATATTAAAACTCCTACTGAATTTACATACAGGGCAATGTCAAACAAAAACAACTAGTGAATTCAGATTTCGTTAGGAACACCACACTGAATCAAAAGTAGGCTAATGCAATAAAAAGCATGAACGGCAGTTCATCTCTGACTTCCACAGACTGATCATGCATAGCAGCTCACTGAGAGTTCTGGTTGCTGATGGCCATGAGCTATAGGCTGGTACTCATAAACAAAAGAAAAATATATTAATTCTTCATGTTAGAAATTCTTCATGCTCATTAAAGAGCACCAAGATGCATAGCTTTTAACTTTTGTAATGTTTTAAAGCTTGTATTGGATTCTAAAAAGGAAAATATATAGGAGAATAAGAAACTAGCACAATGTGCTTGACAGGCTGTATTCTTCTCCAGCAGCCCTCTCAGATCTGAGTGATACACATCTTCGCTTCCAGGCTGATAAAACAGATGAAAGGCAGATGAAGGGCAGATGAAGTGTAATAGCAACAATTCTCTCCTGTTCTCTCCTAATTTATCTAACAGGCTAGAAAAACTTAAATTGTCATTAAGCTAGTTTTTGTGTTTGCCCAAGTAGCTCGGAAGGAAAGTTTACTGAAGATTTAATTGCAGAAGTACTTGACAGTTGTCATAGCTGAGGGAACTCAGACAGATGTGTTTGATTCAAACATAAAACCTTTCATTTACTTTACTGAACCTCAGTCCATCATGTTTAGCAGAGTGATGGTTCACTATCAGAGTATTTGTGTATCATTTGGTAATACCATGCAGTTACTTTCCTTTTGGTTTTGTTTTGGTTTGGGATTTTTTGCCAAAAAAAACCCTTATGGTTGTGCTTGTCCTTAGAGAACATTTCACAGCACCGCTTTGTATTATACTACCTCTTATCTTCTGTGGGAAATATATCACTTTGCAGAAGATTGCCATGTAGTTGCAAACTGCCCTGTGCAGGTCAGAAAAATTACAACTTTTAACCACAGTAAAATGCACATATTTAACACAAAACCAGATTGTTGAATCTGGGGCCACATAACCGATTTTGTAGAAACTGCACACGTTTATTTCTAAAAAAAAAAAAAAAAAAAAAAAAAAAAAAAAAAAATATAAAAAAAAAAAAAAAAAAAAAAAGAGTATGTTAAAAAAGATAATAAAATGCTATATGACTATTTGCCTTCTTTATGCCTTCGCTGCCAAACATAATTTATCACTTTTTCTTACCTTACACAGGTTTGAGAATTCCGTAGGTTAAAAGGAAATTCTTCAAGTAAGATCATCTTGACAGCTATCATCTTATGTTAATGGGAGAACGTAGTCTTAGAGTCTCAACTTGGGTGTGCAACGATTTCCTTGTAAAGAGAATACGGTCAATTTAACCACAAACAAATTAAGAATACATAGGCCTTCTTTCAGCAGGTATTGACTTGTTCTATCCACATCAGAAAAAGTGAAATAGGTTTCAGCTTGATATCAGTGTAAGTGCATCTTTCTAGAGGTTAAGTCCTTTTTATCTTTCTTCAGTGACCATCTCTGCTATAAAGAAGAACTGGAAAAAAACACAGTTCTTACTTTAGTGTACAGTAGATTTTTGTCACTCCTGTGTCCATAAAAAGTTTAAGTGCGGTTGCATCAGGATGCAAATGTTCATTTGTAGGGAATCTGCTGCAAAATGATAATTTCATCATTAGCATTGCATTCACAAGAATCCAGGTAGAATCTTCACTTTTCCTTTTAAAATGGAGCCATAGAAAAAGGAGAAGTAAATTACTTGCTCTTCTTGTACAATTTAGTTTTTCCTAGATTTGGAGTTCAAGAGGAGCCCAGGCAACATGAATGAAGAAGCACAACAAAATCCTGCACTGTCCATGCCTATTGATCATGCTTTGCACATCTTTAAGATCATGAAGAAAAGATATCTTCAGAATAACTATTATTAAATACAAAAAATAAAGAATTAAATGTCATTTATTTTGGTCAGAAGTGGATGTTTAGAAAAAAGCTCTCTTCTGAGCTTAGAGATTTATCTTTTTGACTTTTTGCAGGTACTTACTATTCTCTGGGGTTTTTTTTGCCAGACTGTTACTTCTTTGTCCTTTATCAGAGAAGACATATCTATAGAGAATAAAAGTGAAGATTTTTTTTTCCCCCCTGGATTCACAACCATATAGAGAGTCTGTTTTATTGATAGTTAAAAAGTGTTCACTCTTTCTAAACGTAAATTTTTATTTTGATATATGCTATGCATAAACTACCAGCAAGTTGACTTTGAAAAGAGCTGTGTCTTAATCAATGGTTGTAAATCTATGCTAAGATCATTATAGCACTTTAATCTTATTCACAACGTATTTTTTTTTCAAATTATAGAGTAGCACTTTCTAAAACTGACAATAATTTTTTTTTTTTGCTTTGAAAGTCAGTGCTCTATTGCAATTTGTTCTTGGTACTTTGTTGATGTCATCAAGTTATACCAGTGTTATATACCTTTTTATTTTTAATATATTTTTTGTACTTAGAGTCTTTGAAATTTTATTATGGTTTTGTCCAGAGTTACTGAAAGGCAGAAAATTGACTCAGGAGGAATTGCATTATTCTGAAGGTTGCCTAGCTAAGGTAGTATTTTCCCTCTAGTGTTAAAATGTTTCCCCAATCTGTCAAAAGAATGATAAAAATAGACTGTTGAGCATTACTTGATTTCTAGCTAATGACGTACTACAGCAGTAGGATGCTCCAGGGCTTACATTCCTGTTCTCTGTGTGCACTCATAGGTAGACTGAGAGGTCAGAGGCTGAAGGCCAAGTGCTTTCATCCATGCAGGAAGTGTAAATTAGACAACACTACTGCACACACAAATTGAAATTCAGTTTTTATAGCAACTAGATCATATGCTGGCTAAATCTTTTAAAAATTCCAGTGTCAGTATTCTCCTGGCAGGGTTACAATGAGGTCATAACTGTGGGTAGCAGTACTGTAACCGTATGACAAGAATTCGCTGAAAGTTAGGTAAATTACAATACTGACTTCCTTGTTTCATTCACTAATGAGCTGCAATAGTACAGTTTTCTAATGCATGTCTTGGGTACACTGCAAGCAATTCTGTGCATTCAAACAGGAGAGGTGTTGCCTCAGTGGGCAAATAAAATGTTCTTGATCTCCATATCTCCCCATATTTTAGAGAATCTTAGCAAACAGCTTTCTATACATTGATTCAGGACTGGGCAGCGGGTTTTAGCCCTTCAAATGCCATTAAGAATTCAGTAGTGCGACAAGTATAGTTCTTGTTTATTTTGAAAAAAGAAAACACTACCAAGAGAATTAAATCTCTGAAAAGTGCTCACTTTTTCTATAATTTTGTGCTAGTCACACATACAGTGGTTCATGAGGGTGTCTGCACATCAGATCCACTTTTCATAACCATAGTCCCACAGATTTCAGCATGGCATAAACCCAAAAAGTTTCTTATGATCTGTTTGCATCATTAAGTTCAGATAAAGTTTAGTTTGCAGTTCTCATAGTTTGAGCTGGCTGGGACCAAGCACGTCTGCAGACACTGTTTACATGTGTTAATAGTGAAAGGTGATTCAACTAAGGAAGCCTAATTTCTCAGCAGACATTTTTAGTTCAGTACAATGTCACGCCAAAATAGACTAAAGCTGTGGTTTCAGAGCTGTTATGCATCAAGCCGTGTTGCAGCACAAAGTTACCCTTTTCAACCTTTCACTGAGTACGTACAAATATTCTTGGCTTTGAAAATCTTTTAAACTCTGAATAGCCTTGCCTGACTCTGAGAGTTTACCTTTAAATACAATCATACTTCTACATGCGTATCTTTACCTAATGATTTCAAGAGACATGTGATCCCACCAGTGTCAGACAGAATGGATTTGAAGAAGTCATAGCTAAGGCATTAACCAAACAACACGATAAACGTGGTTCTTTATACAGTTACTGCGTTCACGTGCTGTGATTGCTTTTCTGGAAGACACTTGAAAACATTTACAGGTAGTTTGTTGTAAATACTTGAATCACAGAACGGTAAAATTGTTTCAGTTTGAAAAGACCCTTGAGATCATCATTAACCTAATACGGCCAAGTCCTCACTAAACCATGACCGTAAGCACCACATCTACGTCATTTAAACACCAACATAGGTGGTGACTCTACTAGTTCTTTGGGTAGCCTGTTCCAATGCTTGACAACACCTTAGTGAAGAAATTTTTCCTACTGTCCAATCTAAATCTCCCCTGGTGGAATGTGATGCCATTTCCTCTTGCCCTATCACTTGTTACTTGGGAGAAGAGACCTATCCCCACCTCACTACAACCTCTTTTCAGGCAGTTGGAGAGAGTAATAAGGTCTCTCCACAGCCTCCTTTTCTTCAGGCTAAACAACCCCATCTCCATCAGTCACCTCTCATAAGACTTGTTCTTTAGACCCTTCATCATCTTCATTGCCCTTCTCTGGACATACTCCAGCACCTCAGTGTCTCTGATGTTGTGAGGGGCCCAGAACTGGACACAGTACTCGAGATGCAACCTCACCAATGCTGAGTACAGGGGGATGATCACTTCCCTAGTCCTGCTGGCCACACTATTTCTGACATAAACCAGGATGCCATTGGCCTTCTTGGCCACCTGGGTATACTGCTGGCTCATATTCACCTGACAGTAGACCAACACACTCCAATCCTTTTCTGCTGGGTAACTTTCCAGCTGCTCTTCCTCAAGCCTGTAGTGTTGCATGGGATTGTTTTGATCCAAATGTAGGACCTGGTACTTAGCTTTGTTGAACCTCATACCATTGGCCTCAGCCCATTGATCTAGCTCATCCAGATCCCCCTATAGAGCCTTCCTACCCTCACCAGATCAACACTCCCACTCAACTTGGTGTCATCTGCAAACTTACTGGGAGTACTCCTGATCCCCTCTTGCAGATCATTATAAAGATATTAAACAAAACTGAAGACTGCGGAACACCACTCATGACCAGCCTCCAACTGGCTTTAACTCCATTCACCACAACTCACAATTCTGTCAAATTTGTATTCTAAGAATATTCGCTTAAGAATACTCCAGATATAATTACAAGTAAAGAAGTATCTGTTAATTTGTGAATCCAACAGAGGAGAAGCATAAAATAGTAGCAACACAACTGAACTGCTTGTAGAGAAAAGTTGAAGCAGGCCTGTGATAGGTCATCGATAAATGGGACTTAAACATTTACATTTCAAATTCAGAAATCTGTGTTCAGGTCCCTTCTCTTGGGAGACGTAGAGGGCAGGGGTTCTTCCAATTGTAGCTGAATGGTACTGAGTATCTTGACAAGACATTAATCAAGGTTCTGTCCTGCTAAAAAGTTTTCAAGTGTGTGTTGGAGACCCCATCTCTGATCTTTGTATAATAGCACAAAGCTCTGGCATTCAATTATCATTCAACTGTGGTTGTAGATAGGCTTGTACTGTGATGAAGCAGACCAATATTTCACCATGGTTAGGCTTCATTTGCCTTGAGTTGTTTTGACAAGTTAAGCAGCAATCTGTAACTAGCTGTATTTTTTCAAGATCATAACTTACTCTAAAGGCATGATTTTGCAAAGAACACAAAAGGGGCAAAATAAATCTCTTTCTACAAGGTGGTGAATCGGTGAGAGGACACACTGCTTAATTCCCTGGCGTGCTAATGTTCCAAACAGGAAAAAAAAAAAAAGAAAAAAAGAAAAAAGAAAAAAAGAAAAAGAAAAAAAGAAAAAAGAAAAAAAATAGAAGGAAAAAAGGAAAGAAATGACATTTCAACCTTTATATCAAAAGGAGTAGTCAGTTCAGGGATTTTTTTTCAAAATATATAATTACAGCTCTCTGTTTCCCTAGGTAAGTTAAAGCAGCCTATCAGCTATGGTGAAAAAAAAGTTGGGTGTGTTCCTCCAGTTCAAACTGAAGTTCAGCCTTTGCAAGGTTATAATCTGAGACTAGTTTGTAGAAAAGCAATAAGAAAGGTCAGATAACAGAATAAATTAAAAAATTTGTTAGTGTCCTACCTAACTGCATCTCCCTAACTTTGTAAGTAATACTAAATTTTTAATTTATCAAATATTTCACCTTATTCTTGCTTGTAAACCTTGTATATGTTGAAACTGCTGATGTCCCAGAACACAAAGATTAAAAAAAACATGCAAGTCTTTGCTAAATTAGAGCACAAAACCCCATTTATTTAAAAGTGTACTATTTGGCTAAGGGTGGTGAGAGAATGTAATTTCAGTGGTGTTGATATCTGCAATAGAAGAAAGCTTTCAGGACAGTGTAAAGAGTCAATGGGTAATAATATTGGAAAAGGAACTTTCAAATGAGGTATATTAGGTCTTCTCTTGCATTACCAGTTACTCTAATATTGGATAGTCTTTCTAATATTGTGATTTATTTATCCATGCAAGTTTCCCAGAGGAAGCATATAAGCCCCACCATTTAGGAGAGAAATCTAGACTGGACCAAAATTAATGGACGCATATTTTGGGGAGAATGATACTGCCCTGGTAGGGAAATCATCAGTTCTTGTTGGCTCTGTACTTCTCACTGTTTCTCTTAGTCACTATAGAGGTGCCTAAATATTAGGGAGTACTGCCAACAACTTCTCTCCTTACTTAAAAGCACAAATGTATTACTTACTGCTGTTGCTAGCATTCTTGTCTAACTATTTAGATTATAAATTAAATCGATACGTAAAAACAAAAGTGTATACTATTAACTCTGCCACTTTTTTCTTCTCCAGTGATTGAGTTTTCAACTCCATAAGCAGAAAATGATAAAGTAATATCTAAGGATGCATTTAAGAGAATTAATTAATTTTTAATAAATAGCCTATATGCAGATTTATCTCGATGCTAGCTATGTAGAGACTTTTCTGTAACGAAGAAGTTTTTCTAGCTGATGATCTGCACAGATTTATCTGATCATTTGGGAGATGCTGAATATTTCTTAATTTTTATTTTGAACATCAGCATTCTGTAATATTTAGAAATTACTTGAAATAAGGTGGAAAGTAAATCAGCTCACACAGAGAAACTAAGCTGTTTACATTGTCCTGTTAGGATTTTTATAGGACTACTGAGAAAGTTCTTAGACTTTCTTTAGCAAACATACCCAGTTAATTGCTCCAAATAAAGGGTGCAGAAGTGCTCTGCTTGGAGAGAATTCAAGGTAGATTCTGTAAACAGAGTACAAAAAAGAATTTAGGTTAAGGCTCGTTGTGGAAGAACTTGCACTCTTACTAAGGTAATATGGCTCTTGGTCATAGATACAAACTATGTGCCTTAACACGGCTCAATGCATAGACATAGTCATCATATGGAACACTCTTTTTTAAGCACATTCATGTAACTTAACTTGCCAGCCG
Source organism: Thinocorus orbignyianus (assembly GCA_013400375.1). NCBI lineage: Eukaryota > Metazoa > Chordata > Aves > Ciconiiformes > Thinocoridae > Thinocorus > Thinocorus orbignyianus. Next base: position 38,156 of record VXBW01002928.1, read on the forward strand.
TAAGCCTGAATGCATATGTTCCTCCTTAAATACAGAATGCCAAAATGAGTGTTTCCCGAAGAGAGAATTTTTACTGATTTTGAGGCTAAACATAGCCTTAACTTGCCAGCCTAGCCAGCTGAATACATGGAGAAAAAATGTTTTAAATCCTTTATTTTCTTTTTCTAGGGTTTCAGAGCTTTACAAAATGCCCTGAGCAGGTAATTTTCTCCACTGAGGATTTAAAGTCTTAATCTCCACTTCAGAGCCTTTCTTTCAAAATGTGTCCATGGCTGGAAGGCTGCAACTGTGTGTTTTATATTTTTGCACTTAGAACAAGTGTAGAATACAGGGTGTATAATACTTGAATAGACCATGTACCAAGGACTAAAACCTGTGACTATCTTTGAAGCCAGCGGATGGTCCCAACCCACAAGGCTGTTGTTCTTTCTCTTTGGCCTCTTAATCAAATTGTATTAGGAGATGGAAGGAACCCCACAAAAATCTTGCTGTTTTGGAACTGCCTGGGAACTCTAGTGAGTAATCCATGCTCCTTGATCACATGAAGTCCCTGCAGCCGTGACTCCAGGCTCCAAGTCTTTTCACATTAGATGACCAAATAAAAGAGGTGAAGATCAGCACCACCTCCTTCTCCAAGTATTTTAAGGTAGTGTAAGAGCCTACGTTCTGTTGACTCTGAAGGTGCATTACTAAGTTCCTCATTTAGTATGCATTAGGGACTCCAGTTTCCTGGTCCTGATGGAGTTTAGACTTGAGACAGGCCCTGAGCTACCCAGTCTATTCAAGCTGACACACACGCCCATCAGTCATGTCACAAACAGGCAGTTTTAGGTGGCTGGAAAATACTGATCTTGATGGCAAATCTACAACAACATGATCCCTAACTAGAAAGTTGCAAAGGCAATCAATTATGAAAGCTTATTCTCCCCTTGAGGTTGCAAAAAGAGTCCCAACTTTGTGAGTTCAAAGCTGATAATGACTTTTTCTGCTCACTCCAATTGCTTTGAAAGACTTTGCTGCTACTTATTATTTAAAGGTCTTACGCAGCACTGACAGTCTCCACTTGTGCAAATAAAATCCGTGTTTGCAAGACAAAACAAATGTTTGTCAATTGGTGGAACTGATAGTTCAGAGGACTTTTTCCTGGCTTAAACTCTTGGCCACGTTACCACCAGCTAGTGGCTACAGTTTATGTGCATGATGTTCTGAGCCCAATTAGGAACACACTGATATTTATTCACCCAGTGTCAGTGCTGAGCAATGAAAGGGACTGAATTTTCTGAGGTGCAAAGTTTTCTGATCCTCATCCTAAAGATTAATTTGCAGCCGTACACATAAACCCACAGAAAGATACACTAATTTCAATAGTGAAATATATTATCCTAAATTAAGTTTATACTTAATTTTTTCCTAGAATACTCCTTATTCTTTGTGATCAAGGAAAAAATCCAAGATATAGAAGATGGGACTCTTACCATAAACGTGTACTGACTTGTTTAGACACTGAAAAATAAAACAGGTTTCAGTGTTGTATATTAATTGTGTGCTGTCCCATAAGAAACTTCTTCAGTGCGATAGCCTCCTGTATCCAAAGATCTCAACGTGGTGAACAATCATATAAATAAATCCTCACAGCATTCTACCGGACGTACCTTACTGAGATACAGAAGTTAAATAACCTGCCTAGCATTATATAGTCAGTAAAATAACCTAACTTGTAAGTTGAATATGGTAAGTTAAATGCAGAAAAAGAAATCAACACTTTTAGTCATACAGCTAATGCAGAGATGGCCTCTGTCCTCTGCTCTGCCACTGGAGATGTCCATTTCCTTTATTCCTTTCTCCTTTTAGTTGTATCTGTTTGAGGTTTTTAAATGAAACTTGACATTAGTACTAGTTTTGTAGCTGTTGAACATGCTTATTGGGGAACAAAATTAAGCTGTTTAAGACTTGGGTTGGCTTTTGTTCCTGAAAATTAATTGAAGACCAGCAACTTTCAACATTAAAAATAAAAACAAAAGCCTATTTTTCCTTCAGGCCATTTCCAAACTGGGTCATTTTAAGAACTGACTCCAGTTCTCAGCAAGAGGAATTCTTGGAGGAAAGAGAGGCTCCAGCACAAAGTAACATTCCTTCACTGATTAATATCTAAAATTTATGGAAGTGTGATTTCAATTTTCACTTTAAAATGCAGATCAAGCAATTTTGCCAACACCTACTCTTTTATTTCAAATACTTTACCAAGCGTCAGCATTGCAGACAGCTTGTGAATTGTGTCTGTTGCCCATGCTTCTGTACCTGAATGCAGAACCTGAATGTTTGGTGTCAGACCATCAAACAGAGCTTGGCTTTCCTCCGACGCAACACCTAAAACTGTACACTTTACCCTATGGGTAGTAACATATACAGCAAAGACACATAGGATGGGACGTGTGGACAAGACCAGAACCAGTAAGGACAGTAGGAATTCAACATTTTAACATCCTTCTCATCTCCTGTTTGTAGTAGTATCTGTCTTGGTATCAGGAGAACAGTTAGACATAAAAATATGTAACATTGAGCTAAAACAATTAAATGAAAATAGAAATGTAACTGGAGTTGCCAGGAAAAGAAAGTACAAAGAGAGAACCGACTGTTCTCTGGAAAATTTTTTTAATGAATGCTGCCAACAGTGAAAATGACCAGCCTTCCTTTCCTGTTAAAAGTGAGAATTGCTTACAGTGTCAGGGAACTAAGGAGACAGTACAAACAGAGGTTGCTGTACTGCTGACAATATTTGGAATATTACTTCTGTAAGAGAAAAGGTTTTCAAAGACCTTGAGGACTGGCATGAAGGGGAGAGAGAAAGACAAGGCAATTTGTCCTATTGACAAGTAACTGGAAAATGGCACAAGCAGGATCAAAGGGGGCATTTTCTTTCTCTGTGAGCCAGACAGAAAAAAAACAATTTGTTCCTTGAGAGTTAATATCTGTAAAGAGAGCACATGAAAGAACACCTGCTCTTAGAAGGCACTTGACAAAATAACCCTGCACTTGTGTGAAGAAATACTTGTGTAGCCAACAGGCTGCAGGTAGCTCAGCATGAGAAAGCTATTGGAATTGCATGGAATCATTGAGGTTGGAAGGTGCCTCAGCAGGTTGTCTTGTCCAACCCCCCTGCTCAAGCAGGGCTGCCTAAGGTCAGTTAGCAAGTACCATTTGGGAATATTCAATTAACAAAAATAACAACTTAATACACTGTGTCCCATAACCAACTCTCCTTTTCTAATAACAGCAGTTTAGTGACAGACAGGCAAAATTCCTAAACAAGAATTATCTTGTGTACTTGCATACAATCAGGAGGCCCCTTCCCTGCAGATATTCAAAGTGAGGCTTAATGAGCCCCTGGGCAACCTTATCTAGTTGGGGGTGTCCCTGCAACTGCAGGGAGGTTGGACTAGATGACCTTTGGAGGTCCCTTCCAGCCTGAATGATTCTATGATTCTATTTTGCCTAGAGAAGCTGCAGAATAGCAACTGTTCATGTCTCATTGAACGAGTCCTTCACAAGAAACTGCAAACAGTTTTGCCCCTGATGTTTCCTTCATCTGTTGATTGCTCAGTTGTACTTTATCTCTTTATGACTCTTCATGAGGAAGTGTAGTGATAGGACAAGGAAGAAATTCTTTAATGTGAGGGTGGTGAGGCAAAGGAAGAGGTTGTCTGGGGAAGTTACGGATGCCCCATCCTTGGAAGAGTTCAAGGCCAGGCTGATTTGGGCTTTAAGCAACCTGGTCTAGTGAGAGGTGACCCTTCCCATGGCAGAGGAGTTGGAACAAGATGATCTTTGAGGTCCATTTCAACCCAAACCATTCTATAATTCTATGTCTAAGACATGTCCAGATGAGACTTGTGAGACCTTCTGAACAGCGCGCAGTGTGTATGAGAATGCTTAGTTTGTGCTTCTCATTTTCTCGCTTTGTTGAAAGGTCAGTTCAATAGCCCAGGTAACCTGTGGTAACTCAGTCATTGCAGAGACTTGCTAGTTTTAAAAAACAAAAACATTTCCTGAGTTGTACTGTAAAGTGAGGTGTTATGCTAGCGGTGAAAAGATAATGCTTGACAGAGTATTTGATGTGACTTACAATGATACTGGAGTGCACTTGGTTGTTGTATGTCAAATGTATGTAAGTCCAGTATACATATGGACTACTCATCTTTTACAGGGCTTTAAAATACAGGAAGTTCATATCTAGTGTGTATTTCCACAAATACGTACTATATAGCATACAAACATAGCAGTTGTTTATGCATTGAAAGGCTTTAATGCTTCTAATTGGCTGAAGGGACGTATGGGCTTAATCAGAGGCTGGGTTGTTACATACCCTGACGCTTGAGAGAGTAACTTAATATGACAGACATTTGCAAAGAACCATAGTCATCCTTTGGTTTTAAATTCTGGATTCAAAGTCACTGAAACCTGTGTTTAGACTGCTGTATAAGTCTTTCAGGAATTTTTCTATTGGATATTATTTGTAAGGTGCACCATGATACTTCATCTAGCAACAGTTGCTACTGTTTACTGTTTCCCTAGCCTGATTTACGTTCTCAGAAGAAAACAAAGTAGGTCTGTTTTGGGACAAAGACCTATAAAAGACTGAGATGCAGAAAAACTAACAACTATTGTGCTCTGCAGTTTTATATTAGACAGAATTTATCATTCAAGTAATTAATCCACTGAAATGAAGAGTCATTCAGAATTTATGAGTTGGTGAGGAAAGCCAGATTTGCTGATGATAATATCACTCTCATATTTCTTTTAACATGTTTCTCTCCCCCACCCTCTTCCATGATGAGACATAAAATAAATGTATAATTTATGCTAAATGATAAAACAAAGAAATGCGTTTCAGCCTGAGCGTTCCCCAGCTATCCTAAATTTGGCAGGAAAAGGGGTTTGAAATGCCCCAGCATTAAGTTATCTGATATCAGCCAGAGCTGAATATAGAATGTGTCCGTGATTGTTTTCATATGTAAATTTCTTGTTGAGAAAATATCCTTATTACTCTCTGTTGACTTATCTGATGAATAGTATTAATCATCAGAAAGCGTGTTGGTAACTACAGTAAATAAGAGTTGCATCTAGTTTTCATTCTAATCTGCTCACAGTCATTCAAACTTCTACAGCTTTATTTTCTGTACTTGAAGAAGACAGAATGAATTTGTCATTTTTTATTTAAGGATATTAGAAATACTTTGTTGTTTCTAAGTTTCTTTGTTGTATCTATTGTTTCTACATTTCTTGTATTTCCTGTGCATTGATGTCCTATGGCTTGAACAAATGCCCAAACCCTGTGAAAATAATGGATTTATCTCTAGTTTGCTCCCTGAAACAGGTGCATATATAAAATCTTTTCCCTTACTTTTGAAACAAACATACCTTAAAGAGCAGGCTATTATGCTGAAAAAACTAAAGCTCACTTTACCTAGAGAAGGTTCTTATGAAAAAAATTCAAAAGTTAAAATAATGGAGAAACAAATCAATAAAATATCATTATAAATTTATACATTCTTATTTCAAGCGAGATTTATTTATCAATTTGTTTGCTAATCCTATCAGCAAAGCAACACAGCCCATAAGCAAGAAACTATTGGCTTTAGAATATGATTCATTCAGCCCATAACAATAAGGACTTTTGCCATCCAATTTTATAGCCTGTGTTCATCTACTGTTAATGCTAAACTCTGAAAGTAATCTTGTGATGTCTAATTTGGGAATAACGGGACATGAGTTACAATAACTCAGCAAAATACTCATCAGAGGGATTCTAAGTTAGCCCAGTATGAAACAGCATAAAAGAGGTTTATATAATCCTACAATAAACATCTGAAAAGGAATACATACAGGGAAAAAGAAATCCTAAATTACTTGTCAGCTGCCACAATGCATAGTTGAGCAACTAAGGCTGTAAATCTCTTTGGCTAATATATGACAGTTTTGTGAAGGGTAGTTAAAGACTAAATCAATCTACAAGCAAGGAATTAAGTCAGAACAATCAGCTTTTTTCACTCCAGTCCTCTTTCACCTAACGCAGCTCAGACAACCACATAAAGCAGTAAACAGAAATTCTCTGACATTCAGATACTGATGTAATCTTAATCCAATGGGAGTAACAAATAACTCTTAAATTGGACCTACAATTATTTAGAAGATCTAGCAAATGTATCATAAACCATAGATATATTAAAATCAATTTTAACCAAATTCTTGACATTGTGTCTAAGACAGTATTCCAAAGTAGAGCCTGCTGAAACTTTGAACTAAACAAAAACTGAAGTTCCTATCTTAGCTGTAGATATACAGGCAGCTAGATGGTATTAGAGCAAGGAAGAAAAATGTGGACCTTGCAAAATGATTTTAATTTTATAGATCCATATCTCAACCTGCTGCTTTTTAAGGACAGTCATCCTAGAGTTAAAAGATCATCTGCCTTTTGCATACTTTGCATTATCTATTACAAGTGAAGCTTGGGAGTGAAACATGGTCTCTGACTTATACTGAAATGACCTCAAGAAAATGTCATAAGTAGTTGCATACTTGCAACTGATTAAACATGAAATACCAATTTCTGCTGCTCTTTCTTTCTCTGAAGGACAATAGTTGTCCCTCATTAATCTTTCACTAAAATAATAATCCTTCATTAACAGGGTAATACTCCTTAATACTCAATTAAGAACAATGGCTTTTGACAAGAAAGGTTTCTTACCTGGTTAATCAGAATGCTCCAAGTAGGTACACTCCACAGCTTAACTGTCATGGATTTTCTATTTTTGTTAATGTTGATGTTGGCTTGTTTTAAGCAGCAGAGGAAATTACAACCTCAGTGAAATTTAAAAAATACTAACTGGTTTCATGACTACACAGAAAAAAAATTATTAACTCTTCTCATGATAATGATAACACTAACTTATATTCTGTACTTTCGTCCAGCCTCAGCTACTAATTATGCACAAAAAAAACCCCTTTCTTATTTCAGGAACACAGTTTTTCAAGTGTATCCTGTACATTTTATATAACTTTTAATTTTGGTGCATACCTGTGAGCTTTGCCTTCTGATCAGCTCCTGTGACCGATGTATCAAAACTCTACTAAATGCTACAAGTCTCTTGTCCTGAAGAGCTGTAGGGTGGAAGGGTGCTTGCTACAGGGCACAGATGGTCTGAATATTTATGATTTCTACTGACCTGTTTTTCTGCTTGTTTGTTTGTTTGTTTGTTTTCAGGTTTTCATTTCCAGTATTTCTTGTCCTAATTATGCAAAGTCTTTGTTTTTTCCTGCAACTAGAATGACTGTCTGACTCTACAACCTGCCTGGAGGTTTGTGACCGCATGTTCCTGTCTCTTCTCACTTGCTCAGCCAGCATGTTTCTAGTTTCTTTGATTAAGGGATGAACAGTTTCTTCTCTGTGCATACCTCTCATAACTGCAATTTTCTTCCTTAGTCTTCTTTCAGGGAGTCCTAAGAGATAGTCCAAGAAACTTCAATCACACACTCAATAAACAGAGTGCTAGATGTTCTTTGCAAAAAATAGGATTACAGAATTTCATTTCGCTTCCCTTCTGCTTGTAAGGAAGTCCTTTTTGATTTTATTTTTCTTGTGATTTTTACTGCAAGTGTATACCCAGAATAGATGTTGGTGAATGGTTTCAGTGAGACCAGAGATGGAGTAACTCTCGAAAGGACTACTTCTGAATTTCATAATGGGCAGGGCATCCTTGACACTGTAAAAGGAACAGAATGAAGGCATGGAGAACTCACTTCTCCCTCTCATTTCCTTATATAAGGAAAGAATGTATTGATGTTCTGCTTTCATCTATATCCTTGTGTGCATATGAATGAATGCTTAATAAATTAGTACATTTTTCTGTTTAAATCACAAAGTTCTGTAACATTTAAAGGTTATTACCAACAAAATTTTCTGAAAGCCAACTCACTTCTACTGTGTTAAATATTCACTATTTCTTGCAAGTGCTTTCATTGTGTGGGCAACTAGGCACTGGTGAACAAGATGAGAAGGGTATTGAGTTGAACAGGTTTTGTACAGCTTCCTGAAATCACCTTCTAGAACTTTGGTTTGTGTTACTCAAAATGCAGTGCTAAATCTTTAATTATTGCTCCCTAACTCATTAGTAAGGTGGCTGCCCATGTGAAATTTTTCACAATTAAGAAGTCAATAAATTCTCATTAACAACTCCCCTCACACTTCAGTAAGAGGATACCTAAGCAGAGCTTTAGGATGTAACTCTGTTAATTACAGAAACAATTCTGTAAGTTTGACCCTTTTCTCTGGGTTGTTACTGCAGATTTTTGCTTTAAAATACAATAAAGTACCCCAAATGCTTAGTAGCTTACTAGTAACTTCCTTGTGACATGGAGAAGCATAAAAAGGGGGGGAAAAGCTATGTGATTGACATAAAAATTGAACTGTAACAATCAACCCACAATGATTTGGGTAGGCTGTAACTTTCTTCATTCTGGAGCAGATAATTTTGATTTAATTTTGACATTAGTGAGTGTGAAAGAGAAGGTATATTAGATAAACGACAGTGTTGCCCGCATTGTATTACCTCAGAATTGTGGCTTATGGTAGAAAAATAGCAGCATACCACACCAAACATGCTGGCCTGGCACCCATTTGACAAGTAAGATGTAGGAATATAACCAGTGCTCCAAGAGCCTGCTTGCAGCTAGTGACAAATCACCATAGCAACAAGAATATTAAAAAAAAAAAAAAAAAGTGAACCACTAGCAGTTCAAACTAACTTGGGAGGATTTTTCCTTTTTTCAAGAGAAATGCATCTCATAAGCATCAATCATTCATGAGAACACGTAGTGGTAGGTCTCACTCTGTATTTTCTTACTAAGGTGTTCAAAGAAACTGATCACAAAGTGGGAAATGGGATTTCCTAGTGCTGCTCTGTATTCCACACATTAGATGAAGGTTGTGTTCACTGATAGCTGTCTATACTTTGGCTCTCAGTGTCAGTAGCTGCTGTGATTAGTACATTTGCTACAATGGAATAATTCAGGTTCACTTTTTTAGCTGGAATACATGCCCTGTCATTCTATGGGTATTCAATTTTCGGTAAATGCCAAGAGCCAAAATCAAATGAAGTCATTAACTGAACTTTAAGGAACTATACAACACTAGAGGCATGAGCAGTATCTTTTATTTCTAATGGCTTTAAAATTTCAGAACTGAGGGTTTTTTCCGTATAACAAGGATTTAACTAAAGCCTCATTTCTCTTTTCTGAGCAAACAGCTGCCCAAGGTGAATGCATCGGTAATGTGTAGCACGGAAATGAGTGATAATACCGCAATCAACTGCTTGATTATTCAACCAAGGAAATATTCTTGGTTGAAAATGGAGGGAAAGCATGAACTTTGACAGCTTGTATTTCATAAAAGCTATGCACCTAGTGGAAAACTGCCACTAGTGTGTTGCCTGAGGATATTCTGGCATACTGAAATTCTGCGTAATAGGGATAAACCTCTTAAGAGGAGAAAAGATCTCTCTAAGGGCTCACCCAAGGGTGTGGAATGACCTCACATAGGACCTATGATGATGGAAAATAAGTTACAAAATAGATTGCTATATCTTTCATCCTGTTGCTTTAAATGTCCACAAAGATTTACAAACAATTAAAAATTATTATAATTGTTGAATAATCCTTACATACTATCCCATGTTGAATATTTTTCCCCAGCCCATATTAAATTTGGAATATAATTTATGAACTAATCTTGCAAAGAATGTTACCATCACATTTAAGATACTGGCTCACATGGGATGCGAAAATTAGTTGTACTGGCAAAAGATCTTCTACATTTCTCTGATATATATTGTATGGGTTTTTTTGATGCATTTATTTGAGACTTATCCTCTGTAAGTGAATGACAATTCTGAAGTAAGAACATATCTGGTAAAATCTTTTTCACAAAAATCACACAACTGGAAAACATTGCACTCTGCCTCTTGCATGTGCACAGTCAAGAGTGGGACAAAATGTTACTGCTGTTCCTCCTCCTTCTCCATCCTCTTTGTTGTACAACAAAGCAGAGACATTTTGGAAGGGTAAAGAAAAGCACCACAGAAGTGAGTTTTATAGACTGTTTTTTTTCTTTTTGGTGCGTTTGACCTGTACGAAGGTTGCTTTTAAATACAGAAAACTCATCAAAACCACTAATGTTCTATACAGTTAAGGTGATATCTCACAGCTGGAATGGTGGGTTATTCATTGCTCTTAAGATTTACAGAAAAAAATAAAAAAGCAAAGTATAACACAGAGCAACATAGTATATGAAACACTGACACATTTTAAGAGTGTTGAAGGATCAAGTCAGCTTGGTATAGTTTACATATTTTCTCATAGAAGTAGTAAATTTTATTTAAAGTCTATTACTTGTTTATATTTTTTTTTCTTTAAAATAAAATTTTATTTTGAAAAATGCGCTAGGATATCTGTTTGCTGTGTGTGACTGGCTGGATAGATGAGCTCTTTTTAGCATCAGAATAATTTATGTTTTGGCATTTAAAATGCAGTGGTTTAAAAAAAAAAAAAGCTGAAAGCAGGAGAGAAATGGGGACATTTTAAAAAGACTTACAGTAATTAGTGGTCTCTGTTATTTAGTGAACAGTATCTCAGTGGGATTACAGTGAATGACATACTTCTGATTATTATCATTTATTGATTTGAGCAACTTTTGCACAACCAAAAGGAAATACAAGAAGGCCAAACGAGCTTAGGTTTTGGTGTCTTAGTGAATTATTGCTAAAGGAAATAAATTTTTAATTTTCACCAAAATGAAAGAATTTACAACAAGCCTGACCTGTGGTATCATTATGTAATGTTATGTAATATTTCTTTTTTTTGGTTTTCATTCCTATAAGAACACTTTAAAGTGCATATTTAATTAAAATACGCTTCATATTGTTGTATTTGTAAGCTAGAATTTAATTGGTATGCAAGAGATCATTACATTTCTTGTCCTAATGGATATTGTGTCTGTCTCTTAAGATTTTTAGAAAGAATCCCTTCAATTAAAGTTGGCAAATTTCCAAATAAAATTTCACGGCATGCCTTGTCTAAAAGGTGTGGGTTTCTATTCAGTTGTCATTTTGGTATGGAAAAGAGCACAGAATTCACACAATATTATTCCATTAAAAAGAGAAAAGTATAGTATTGGAAGCATCCAATTTTTTTTTTTCATAGATTATAAGACTCTCTAAAACTTTTCCCTCCTTTGCACAGTGCTAAAAATACAAGAACAAGTAGAAAAGGATAAATGTGCTTCATAAGTAATTTATCATTTTTTCCATCCATCTAAAATCGTACAAGCACTGTTTCTTTTCAGGCAACAAATAACTCTGAAATTTTTGCAATACTTCAGGATAAATTGATACTGAGGTTTCAGATGTATTCTGGTAGTTTCTGTTAGATCTGTCGACACCATGGGACTAAAAAGTAAGACACGTGCTTCTTCTGAGACACTGTGTTTTAATAAAACAACTGTGTTAACTGGCAGATGTGAAAGTTACAGCTATCTCTCTTTTCAAGTGTTAGTTTTCTAGAAGAGTGTGGGAGGGTTTTGTTCCTTTGACAAAGTCCTTTATGCCAATAGTAGACTCATCACTTCAGCAGAAGTTTTGTAATACTTCTGCCAAATCTTAAACACAGTGCTGTGAATTCCTCTGACTTCTAAATATCACACCACTGTAATAAGCAGCCAAGTATGTACAACAAGAAGTTCAGCCAAACTGGTGCAAAATGTTAAACTTCCAACTGGTGTATTTGCACACTCGTATGACCTCATTGTGGCTTAATAATTTAGAAAATTGCTATGACATAGCTTGAACACAAACACGTTAATTTATGCAGAATATGATTTGTAAAAAACAAACCATTTAGGGATTAATATTTTACAATACTTTCCAGTATTGTATCTTCCCTCTGGGTTATTTTTGTTTCTATCTTTCCAACAAAGCAGCAAACCAAAACCGAAGAACCTTGGAGTAGAAACTGGAGCTGGTTTCTCTGACCTCTGAAGTGAATAGCCTGACTTGGAAACTGGACAGGTGTCTTTAGGCCAGTTCATCTTTGTTTCTCACAGGCAAGGTGAAATAACTTCTACACGAGGGATTAAGATTGTGTATCCTTTTCCTAACAGACAAAAAAAAAAAAAAAAATTAAAAAAAAATGCAAGGATGTAAAAAAAAAGTTTCTGGTTTAAAATACTTTTGCCGGATGGTTGCATTATTACTGTTTTGGTTTTTATTTTTTTAATAATTTCTGAATGTATTCAGCATTATAGATGAGTATGTTAAATCCTGTTACCACTGTTTGTGAAACTTTGATATCAAATACCAGCATTAAGAACATTCAGGAAGGAGTGGAGCTGTGAGGAATTTTTTATCTTTTTTATGGCTGCCAGGATTTTTCACCTTGAAAGGGAGCATCTCCTTCCTCTCTCTTATCCTGAAATTTGTATATAAACAGGATGCTATCCTGCTGGCTGCTCCTGATTAAAAGCCTGTTCTCACCATCCTTTTCCACTAAATGAATTACACAAAATTTTAATAATTTATTAAGTGGGGGATGTATAAAATCTCCAAAGACAGTACCAGTTTTATGATATACATGGGCTCTATGTTTGTTACAGAAATGGTGCGTTATGTGATCTTAATGGGGGGAAAAGTGATATTGTTTTTAACCCCTTTTAAATATTAAGCAGCTTTAAAGTTTCCAATGAAATTGCTTCCACTCTAGTTCCAGGGAAGACGTGTCCTATTATATCTGCGCATAATCTGAAGCTAATAGCAAGACCCTCTCCAGGGTTAAGGGTTATTATCTTACACATTTTAGGAAAGGGACAAAGAAGAAAGTGGAGTCCCTAAGTTTAGTCAGGGGCTGAGGTAGCTGGTACTATAGTCCTGACCATGCTGATTTTCCTGGTCACACTGGCTGGAAGGTTTCCAGGACTAGTGCTGATGGGACACTAAGAAGGGACCCAAGCTAAAACCCATTGGAACCCACAAGAAGGCATCCATGGGCTTTGATTCTGCACTGCAGTTATTAACAACAAAACCAATCACCTGTTTTGTTAAGGTGTTTTTAAAAAACACTTAAGATGTCTTTCTTGCTAATATTTAAATGTTGATAATGTGAACTTTGATTTTTTACTTTTATTGTTATAAACTTTGACTCCATTTGCATCATGTTCTCAGTCTGGAGAATGCCTGAATGTGTATTTCCTAAGATACAACAGTAAAAACTGGTTAGTATGTGAAACATTACGAAGTAGGATCGCACAATGCAAATACCTGAAGCTATTAAAGGGAAATATCTGCTTTGTTCTGACCTCTTAAGCCCCTGGTACTTTCTAGCAGGTGAAAGGGTAAGAATATATATAGCATTCCTCTTTGTTCCTGCGTTGATGTTTCCACTACTGTATTTTTTTCCATAATAACACTCTGAAGCATCTTGTACATTAACGACAATGAACAGAACACGGAGTATATTCTTTGACTATTGTAATGGTAGAAATATACATTAATCAGGCAATGTTGTGCTGTAATAGAGGATCTTGAGGTGGCCAGTATAAGTGGGTACTACCTACAATAGTTCCTCATGGAACAGAATAATGATGGACATTAGAATAATTACTTCTTCACAAACATATTAGGATATAATTTTGTAGCTCTTGAGAACCACAAATACCTACAGCTGCACTGGAATTTGTATTCTAAAAATCTGGAAAGCCTATGTATGCTGGTCTTACAATGCTAAATTGACAAAAACATTATCTACAGTTATCATAAACTTAGAATGTACCAATGTACATATGCATCTCAAACTTTTTCTTGTCTTGTACACTTCTGTACACAAGTTAGCCTAAATTAAGTAGTTTGCCCTTTGTTGATGAATTCTTCTACAGTATTTATATAAATATATATATAAAAACATTTACAAAACCTCAGACGCAAATATTTTGGAGGGATTAGTATGCTTATTGTAGAGTAATGTTGTAGAATTATCTTCTTAATGGCATCTTCTATTTAATTATCTGAAATCATCTTGAAAGAACTGAATGAATTTCAGGGGAAGCAAATTTAGGATATCACACAAACAAGAATACAAGAATACTTAATTATTTTCATTCATGATGGTACCTAACAGGTTCTTAAGCAGTTTTAAGATAAAGGTGAGAGTTTTATATTGTCATGCATCAAAGAGACAATCCTCATCTGCATTTATATATAACCCACCAGCAGTGTGAAATTACATGTTTGTATTGTTGTTAAGACCTCTGCTATGTTGCAAATGAACATTAAAAAAAATGTCTATATGTATCAGGGAATCTGAGATTGCTTTGACTGGATTGTTCAGAAGTCTGACGAATTCAAATCAATTTTGAAACAAAACTTTACCAAATTTACATTGATTAACTATATATTTTGTGCTAACAGTTTTGTTACCAGTACTTATCTACCTGTGTAAAACTGCTAGTTACTAACACTTGTATCCTGTGTTAATTATGAGTATACAGCCCCAGGGTGCATACCAGATCCACTGGTAAATATAGTGGTTCTGGGTGGTTCTCAGCCACCAGGCTTATTTGCAGAGCCCACTCCTTTTATTGTTCTTAGTTATCTTGCAAAATCCAATTCTCAGGTCACTGTCTACACATTTTACAATGTCTGTTATGAGCAACTGCATAGATCTCCGTTTGATAAGTTAGTAGCAAATTGCTCACACTCTTCAGTAAAGCACCCATACGTTGTGTTTAGCTATGCCAGCACAGTGCTACAAAATATTTAGAAATTGCTCTTGTGTACATTATTTTAGTACACTTATATTTCAATTTGAGAAAAGATAATATTAATTATATCCTAATTAATATTCTTGCTTTGATCACAGCCAGAAATCCCTGTCTGGTTTTGGGCATGATGTTTAAAGACAGATGTGAGTTATTCTGGAACACCAAGAAAAGAGCAACAGAAATGACCAGAGGTTTCGGAAATGTGGTTTAATTAGGAACCTTAGGCAGAACTGGGACTGGTTAGCATAGGATTTTATCTTTTTACCTTGTATAAACTCTACAAGTGTTATTAAACATGGGCAGGCCACTTGCTAGCACACAGCCTGGCACCACGCCTGGGAGCCGTAGGTACTGCTGCTGAAAGCACATCCCTTCCAGGCAGCACTCTGATGGCATGTCACAGGATTTGCAGAAGACATAAAGGTTGTAAGTCAAAATCTATTCTTCTCATGCACACACAGATGTGTATGTGAGCACTTGGCTGGAGGACAAAATCATGGGAGGTTGGAGAATGCTGGAAGATTCAGAAATCCTGGCCACATTGAGATTTCCCTTGTGTAACTCACATCATTACAATTGTACACTTCAGCTCCCCTTTCTGTGGTGAAGTGGAACAAAATAGACTTTTTGTGAAGAAAAGAACTTCCAGTAAATGAGTTACAGAACTCTTATGCATGTGCACAATAGCTCTCTGCGGATTTTGCTGGCTGTCCTCTTCATTTGAGTGGTTGGTATGTGTCAAAACAAACTTAGCATAAGGAAAGGCACATAGGTGATACTAACAAGGGCGTTGCAAGGTTATGGCTAACTATTTTCTGCTTTCTCATGTATAAAAACTAAGTATTCTCACCTTGTTAATTATTTAATTAATAACGTGTTAATTATTTTATTATTGTAGGTTATCTTGATGATAAAGTACCAGCTCTGTTCCTGTTTAGTATGATACTGTACTTATAACCCTCAGCTGACTTCTGTGCATGTGTCCATGCACATATACAACTACTATGACATATTCTCATTAAAATAGCCACAGGCTATAAAGAACATCAGAGTTTTCATTTTTTCTAGCAATCAGAATTACGAGTTGAATACCTAGGCTGAGGAACCTTCATCATTGGGGTTGTATTAACTGTTTGATATCAGATCCTGATCCAGCCAGTCATGTAAGTCTATACTCTCTGCACATGAGTAGCCACTAGGAAAAGGAATTTGCAAGATAAAGAAGATGAGATTATGCATTTCGCATATTTTACATAATAGCTGTATTAATAGTGATATTTTCTTCCTAAGTGAGCTTTTTTTTTTAATTCAAGAAAGCTGATCAAAACATGTCTATTTTTTGGTAGAAAAGGTTTGTCTTGTCAGTAGTGCTCTGATTGATTGATTTCAGTGTGGAGAAGATCATCTCTGCAAAAAGCTCAAGGTGTTAGATTTCATGGTCCGATAAACATAAATTTGACAGATGGAGCTTGCTGGCATGGGATCTTCTCGATCTTATGGTTCAAAATAGATCAGACATTTCGGCAGATATTATCTCCAGTCCAGCTATCTAGAATGGAATTGACAAATAAGGTGAAATCCCATAAACTGTAGTTTACAATCCCATAGCAGCTGTAGTCAATGATATCATTTTGATATTGTTGGATATCTATGGATAGTACCGCCAGAAGGCAGAATTGCATGCAGCTAATCTAATACTACCCAGGTCACAGATCACATCAAATTACTCCAATATCAGGCTTACAGCTTTGGCAGAGCTGCCCAATATTTTTCAGAGATACCACGTCTAAAGACTTTGGTGACAAAGAACCCATCAGACTTCTAGGCATCCGCAAGAAGAGAGAAACAGATTGGTAGCAGACAGAATGTATTTTCCAGTATCTTATGTAAATAAACTTAATATTTACCCTAATACTTGTTCAGTGAACTTCAAAATAAGTAAATGATTACAGATCTAACAAGTATGATCAAGCTGCAGATTAAACTCCAAATTCTGTGATTACTTCTGTGGTTATTGGAATTTTTGTGCAAAGAAAGACTGTGTGGTTGGACTTCATCTTGAAGTAATTTGATGCAAGTACAGAAAGATTAACAAAATTCAAGCCAAGCAATCTGTATATGTATTATGGAAAAAAGAGATAGATGTGAGGTCACAATCAAAGCCGTTGATATTTCGATTTGTCAAGACATGCAATAGTACTTTCTAAACATAGTGGAATAAGTTAGTCAAAACTTACTGACATAATTTATCGTTTCTCATAGAATTAATAATGAAGAGGATTTTGGTTAATATATCCTGAAAATTTTCCAGAAAACAAAGATAATATTTTCCAAATTGTCATTAAGACTGCCAAAACTATTCATACTTCGAGAAGAGAGGACCTATGGCCAACTTACATAAAATTTCAATTACTTTAAAAGGGGATAATATAATATGCAACTATTATAAAACCTACTTAAAATATCAAATTATTCTTCCTCTTAAACACATTTATACCATTTAGTAATGTTGTCACCTGTGCACTATGCCATCAAGCTAGTTGTTGGTTGTTCAGAAAATTGATATAGCAGGAGCAAAACAGCAATAGTGATGACATAAAGCATTTGGATTATATATTGCACCCGCACTCTGTGGCTATGTCATATTTCTACAGATCCATTAGCTGATACCAGATAACATGTATTTTGTACTGTAAATTACACCAAAGGGATCTTTTTATAATGCCTTCAAATTTTTATTTACAGAGAAACAAGCAACAAGAGACTGTCAGAATTACAAACAAACTCAGCATCCCACAATCCATTGAGAAAACTGCGTATTACCAGCAATAATATGGCTGTAGGAACTTTAACTTGACCATGTTTATTCACTCAGAAATCCAGGATCTCTGATGTCTTATATAAAAAAAAAAAAGAAAAAAACCCCAAACCCTCACACTTGACACAGGAGTATTTGAATAGAGGAACATTTTTCCTACTAGAATTTATGGTAACTTGGTTATATCTTATTCTGACACTTTAATTAAAAACCTAGACTTAGTGCTTTTATCTTTTCTATTCTTTGATAAATGCAAGTATTAGCTTAGTTAGGGTTTCTAAAGGTATTCAGATACTTGAAGATTCAGACAGTACTGTAGTATGATTTACAAAAGCTCACAGAAACTAATCAGGAATTTAATAGCCAAGTGCTTTTGAAAACCTCACTGGGTGGATATTTGTACTTTCAGCAGTCCCAAACCTCAAAATCTGATATTTATAAGCTCTAGAAGAAAAATAAGGATATTTATTTAATCTTTTAAATTTTAAAAATAATGAATACCCCATGAAACTTTATCTATTTTCTTGTTTATATCTCTGATTCAGGTTGATTCGCTGTTTATGTAGCAGTAAGTGAGGATCTTCACATGCATTAGTGCAATTCAGTGCAATTTATTTTTCATAGTAGCTTTCATATCATATTCTCTGAAACCGTCAGTTTTCTGAATGATAGACTGTAGGACGTCGAACAATACATGGTAAAGAAAGCATTTGGTTTTTTAGACAATGTGTGACATTTGGGGAGGAAAAGGTAGTATACTGAACTTCTAGAATAACAGAGATAATCCCAATATTAACTAAAAAAAAAAAAAAAGTATTAAGATTAAAATATGAAAACCATGTAATGGATTTGGTTATATGGGTGCATGTAATCATAAAGTCAAAACCAAGGGAGATTTTGCTAACCATTAAGTTAAAAGCACCTTGTTCTAAAAATGTAGTTTAAAAGTAGGAAAATAAGTTTGGTGATTGGTGAAGAGGTACTTTGCCATTTTGTGGGCAGTTGAGTGATGCAAACATTAAGAACAGATCTGGTGGATATATTTTTAAAAAAATTACCTCAACTGGAAAATAATTTTGGCGGATCACATTGTTAGTGGGAAAATCTCTTTCTGTGAAGAGGTTACTAAGGATAAAGGTGAACTGATGGTGAATATGAAAGAGAGAAATCCTCAAGATTTAAAATAAGGTCCTGGAAAGCAGTGATGGATTTTCAAATTCTTGACTACAATCAGCGCAGTGTGTTCTACATTGATTATCTGATTATGGGACTATTGAATGTCATAGGAGGTTTTTTTCTCAGTCTCTTCTCTTGACTAATTCCATTCTACATAGGATATCCACTATGCCTTTGGATCAGATTACTGTAATCATTAGAGATTTGAAAGAATCTAACAGGGAAAGATCTTGAACTAGAAAATATCACACACTAATAGTGCTTTTAACCATTTAGTATTTGGAGATTTCTTTTCATATTTTTAGTGAAAAATAGCAAGCTGGAGAGTTTGGGTTTGTAGTTTTGATCAAAGTGGTGAGAGATTTCAATAACACTTTATTTCAATGAAGTACAAGTGTTATTTTCTGAAAGTTCACATTAACAGCCCCAAAAAAGTCTCAAAAACCAATGGCTATCAGGAGGCACTTCATTTACTATTAAATATGGGTATTCTATAGTCTCTGATATTTCATGTAATGTGAAATTGCATTTTCAAGGTTTCAAGAGCTGAAACATCTAAAGTCCAAAAGGAATAATTTCACTTCTCTTTGCTGCTTTGTTTCTATCTCAGATGAGAATTTCCCAGTGTTCTTTCTCCTAAAATCAGAGAGAGGAAAGGAGAGAAATGGAAATACACTTCAGACAAATGGGGAAACTTGGTACAAGTAAAATTCTGCCTGACTCCATCTGTTACAAGACTAGGTATGTTTAACTCTTCAGATACTCAAGGAGAAGAAAGGAATGGTGTGTTCATTTCTCCTGGGCAGATATGACTATTCATAAAACATAAAATAAATACTATCTTTACAAAGTTATCAAAATGCTACCTCACAAGGAAAATTTTGTTCTCATGGTTCCTGTGGTTCACAGATGTCAAATCATATTTTTTTGCTTTCCAAAACTGTCAAAGGGGACCATTGCTCTAGAATGATTGGCTACTGAGAAGACTTTAGCAATGAAATATTACACATTAACTGCAGCTGAAAGCTAAGACAGATGCCTCCATGACAACATGACTTTTAAATTCTGCTAACCCTGGCTAGGCCTGTATTTAACTTGTGGGATTTGATTCAACACTTTGTGTTCACAACCTGTGGTATTATTATCTTCCACATATGTCAATATACATTTGCAATCCGAAATGGATGACCAGAAAAATCAGCTGGAGATAACTGCCATAAAACAGGCACTTTGATAACTCATATTCTGAAGTTTGATGTCATGACACTGCCTCCACTGATTGAAGGTATGCTTTATCACAAATGTAAGCAAAATTTTCTGTGAGAGCAGCCCAGAAGTGGAGCAGTTTGCCCAAAGAACAGGTTGTGCAGTCTCCATCCTTGGAGGTTTCCAAGATTCAACTGGCTAAAGCCCTGAGAAACCTGGTCTGACCCTGGACTTGTCCCTGCTTTGAGAAAGTGTTGCACTGGAGACCTCCTGAGGTCCCTCCCAGGGTGAATTATCCTATGATCTTGTGAGTACCAAATCTATTTGCATTTTGCAATGGTGCAAATTTCTCCACTGGTGCTCAGTTCCCAGCATTTTGTTCTTGTAAAGGCACACACATACAGATTGGTAAAAAAAATTATAATCCATAAGACGTTAAATGGGGTAATGGTCAATGCCTTAAATCAGTCCTCTGCCTTATCTATGCAAACTAGCTGGGGAGTTACCAGTGCACAAGTGTGGATATGCACAGTGTCACAAACCCTTAAAAACTGGCTGCGTTATAGCTGTCATTTTTAAAAAAAAGTCTTGGCTTTAATCCTTAATCACAATTATAAATTTCATATATGCTGCCACAATCTTTGAAAAGAATCTATTTTTTATCTTCAAGTAGTTAGTATGTATACCTTGGTAGTATATCTCAGAGTTAAAAGCATACATGCTTTCAGGAAAGATCATTGCAATGTGACACATTTAGGCTTGAAATTATCGGCTCTGAAAAGCAAGATGATTTTTCATGGAGTGTAGCAGGGACAAAGAGCACTTATTCCACTTATTCCACAAAGAGTGCTGCATCCATCATAAGCAGTTTTCATCTAAGAAACCCCTCTTCACTTCGTCCAACAAGAAGAAAGTTATTTGGAAACATTTTAATATTATGATTTATATATAACAAATCCAGTGTATTATACATACAAAATGCGTTAATATATTTAGGAGGGGAAAAAAAATATCAAGGTGATTAATTTTGTATTTGTGCCAAGGAGATAAGACTCTCAAGCTTGTTCAGCAAAGACCACAATTCCGTATCTCTGTGGTGTCCACTCTCAGAAATGAAGAACTATAAGAACAGATCTTATTTGATCTGAATGCTGTGAAGAAACTGTAGTTACAAAAATATATTCTAACTCTATTTTTGGATTGCCAAGTAATATACATTCTTTTACAAGGAAGATATATCACTTCTTTTGCAAATTTTTTGATTAGATGGATAAAATGAAGTCTTTTATATAACCTGTGGGATATGTGCAGTCTTTGGTACTATGGACTCTCAAGATACAAGATGTAGCTAAAAACAGGGTAATTAAACGTTTTTTTAAGCTGAGTTTATACTTCTAAATAGCTGAATACAAGATGTGAAGGTTATGGTGGAAAATATTGTATGCTTGCACAATAGTAACAGTTGAGTAATACTCTTCCTTACTGATATTCCACCAAAATCAAATACTAAGTCATTTTAGTCACAGCTCTTTATTTACTAAAATAATATAATTAATAATTTTGGAAATTTTTCATAAATGCATATGTGAACATTTTCTTATTTTATATTTCCAAGTAATATAATTTATAATTTTATTTCTGAACTATTTCTGTTGGTGTACACCTTATAAATTATTTAATACCACATACTCTATTGGTTAACATTACACCTACATTGCTCATATTATAACACTACTCTCACACTGGGAGGATTTATTCCTCAAGGTTTATATATGTGCGTGTGAGCCATTCACCCTTGACTCCAACAGTGGAGAGAAGTCAGCACTTTTAGGGTGACAGTCACCTTGATATGTTTTCAGTGACTGCTTTAGAATGAGATGAATTGCACCCAAAAAGTACTCATTTGCCTGGTTGATTTTAAGCATGCAAAAGGTGACTGGCTCAGATGTAGATGTTCTGACTGCAGATGTTGATATTTGATTAAATGTATCGCCCACCAGAAAGCCAACTGTACGTACATAAATAATTTCCAACAATCAGGAGGCACACTTGTAGTCCATTTATAACTGCTTGTCAGTCAAAGTCAAAAGAGAATAAATTACATATAGATAAATTAAAAAACGAAATAAGTAAACTACTAATTATCACATAAAATTCAATCAAGTATTTTTGTCCTGTAATATAGCATGCATGTATTTACTGATTAAATTAATGTGATGCTACAAGTGTTTGTTTCTTTCCAGTAAAGGAAGTTTGGGAATGTATAGGATGTCTACTCTCTCCAGCTTTATATTTAATTAGATTGATCCGAACAGCAACCTTACCAAGTATCTTGAAAAACCCTTCGTTATACTTGATTCCAGTTCAGTTTATTCTTGAACATTTTAGGAAAATGTAATCTTGTGTTATTTTCATTAATGATACCAGTCTCTCCACTCCTATATGAAAATATCCCATTATCTATTTCACTTTTATGACCAAGACCAATGCTTTACATAGGAAGGTCTATGTAAACTTTGGCAATGAATAGAACATTTCAACAAGTCTCTCAAAAACTTACTAAATGTCTTTTTGAATGCCTCTATTAACATGATTGCTGAAGTCTTTGATGAAACAATGAACACTTTCATGTAGGTGCCAAACTCAGTGACCAGGGTTTTAGGATGATAGAAGCAGTAGTAGATCATATTCCTGTCTTTTTTTCTCTCTTCTCTAAGAGCTAGTTAGAATTTCCATTAACTAGGAATTATGAACTTTGGGGACCACTGACCAGCATCAGTACTAAGCACTGACTTTGCCAAACCCTGTAGCTAAGTTTCTGAAACTCGCTGTCCGTGGAACATCTTCAGCAGCTCTGCAGCAAATGTCAGTCTCCATCTCTGTGTCAATAATAGACCGGAAGGAACAGGGTTCATTGCAACCAGCTTTATATCTGAACTGGTAACTGTGGTACAGTTCGTATTTTGCTTACTCAAAATATATAATTAAAAAAACAACAACAAATTAAAAACCCAAACAAAACCCAAACCAAAAAAAAACAACAAACCACTTAAACACAGGACAACAAATTGAATGTTATTCCATATATTCCAGATACCTTAGAGCAGTAAGCTTGGTAGGTAGTCTTTACTTAGTCATTAGGTTTTGTAGTTCCAGCAGAAAACTTAAGTCTGAGGCGCGCTGCAAAAGGGGTATTGTGGATTTATTTTATCTGATAGTTCTGATGGGTAGAGACTTTAACCTTAGCAGAAAATTCCTCCCTTAAATTCAGAACTATTTATAGATTCAACCCTCAATTAAAAATTACCATTGGTCATCAAATAACAAAATGACCATTGATACTGCTTTCTTCTGATTCAGTAACAAGTCTGAGGTGTTATTCCGGGAATAAAAATTAAGATCAGAGAATCCGTGGGTGAACTTGTCTCCAAGCTCCCTCTTCAAGTGCTTTCAGTCCATCCATGAACCTCTGCAGTGGTGAAGCTTGTGCTGGGCACTGATGTTGTGGGGCGAGGGAAGGAGATAACTTAGCTTGTCACCCGCTCTACTCATTGGCAGCTTCCACAGCCCTGTAGAAGCACGTATGGAAGTTGCAGAAGTGCTCAGAGGAATGAGCTATGCTTTAGCTCAGATAATGCATACAAGCTATGTGGCTTGTGCCATGTGGCAGATCTGTAGATAGGAATGGAACGTTAAAGCTCCCCAGGCACCTTGTGGATAAATTCATAAAGAAACCTTTGTAATATGGGGAAAAATCTTGCTGATGACAAGATTGTCCTTTGCGCATGCTTATCTGTGTAGAAAAATACTGTGGCATGAGATTTGCGTTGGAGTTTTCAATGGGATTGAGTTCCAGTACAAGGTGAATAATACAACTTTTTTTTTTTTTTCCTTATAGAAATTGCAGCCCAAACAATTACTACCCCTGAGTGAACAGAACCAAAAGGTATAAGTCAAGATATAACACAAGAGAAAAATTACATTTCAGGAGCATGGCTCCCTGCTACAGAGGGATGAAGTATTGATATGGATATAGCTTGTACTGCACTTCCTGCCATTACAGGGAAGGTTTATATTTCAGGGATTTTTCGAAGGAAAATAGCAAGAAAATGTAAATAAAATATAACCCATTTACTTTTATACTGGATTTTTCCCTGGAAGGTCCTGTCTTTTGCTTTAACAAAATGACAGGCCATCAAATAAGAAATTTATATTTTTCAGGGTTTCTTTTGTTCATTCTTTCATATCTGATATGTCACTTTAAATGGTGAAAACCTTTCTTTTTGTTATTGATCTCAGAGATTTTTTTTGGGAAGTAGAGAGATATGTAACAAAACATGCTAGAAGGGCCTATGCAGCAGTGGTCTTTTCTGAATTCTCTTGCTGTGGAAAGGGAGCATAGGGAGAAAATGGATACAGGTGAGACATCCATGTTGTGAAGATGTAAGAAAGCTGACTTCTGCAAGTTTGTATGATCCTTATGTGCTTTCCCAGCCATCAGCCTTTCCTCTACCTGGTAAAAATTCGAAGAAATCCCTCTTTGTTCTTCCCTCTTATCCTGGTTGCTGCCAGAGTAGTGGCAGAGGCTCTTTGCGTGTGATTGCCTGGCAGGGAGCAGTGTTTGTGTGCTGCTCCCAGGAGGGATGGCTTTCTCTGGCTGCTTACACAGTGCTCACCACCTCCCAGGCAGTGGTGGAGGGAAAATTACCTGCTCCAAGCCAGTCTCAGGGCTCACCAGAAGGTCTGCAGTAGCAGCAGCAAAAGCTGACGTATCCAGGCAATCACAGAGACTGGGGAGTTGTTTGTCTGAGCTCTCAGGAAGACAGTTTTCTTCCCATTCACATTTAGACAGCTATCCTCACAACTAGAACGGGTGAAAAATATGTTTTTAATTGAAAGCCTGACCTTTGCAGATGCCTTTTTCTTAATGTGCATTTTTCAAGCCGTGATTGCAACGTATTTAATACTGTCTGTAGTTTGTAGGAGAGAGAGAGAAAGGAAAGTAAGGAGGAAGCAAACATTCTTCTAAACATGCACACAGACTTGAGCACTAGTGCTGCATCTATAGCTGGATTTAGGAATTGTAATTTGAGAGGGTCTCTGAAGTCATTAAGATAAATCCCCTCCTGTCACATTTTAATTTGCATTAGCACATAGCACGTTGCTTACAAATAGGCAGTAGCACATTCACATGCAATAACTCTCCGTTGATCAGAGATGTATATTATACATTCTTCTCATCACATATCTATTGACTAATGGAGATTCACTGTGTTGTAGAACTTTATTAAAGGTTTATTATTATTTTTCAAATAAAATTAACCTTCATTAGACATCCAAATTGACAGAAAAGTATTGAATGAATAAAGATGCACCTGTGAAAATATCATTTATTGAGGTGATGTAAACATATTTCAAATCCACCAAAGCTAAAAGGTTTAAGCTGATATTCCCCAATGTACATCTCAAAAAATTTTGAACTTCTAGAAATTTAGTTAAACCCTCACCATTGCCAATTTCTTTGATTTTCTTTAGGTTCATCCCTCCTTTATAATGATATGTGACATTAACTTGTACTCTGTACGGACAGGCAAATAAATTTACTGTGTATCCCATTGATTAGAAGCACTGTTAGAAGCATCTTCTCTGTTCATATATTCTTGACCAAATCTGTATCTTGACCTCAGACTGCTAAAGTTCTCTGTGGCTATACTTGGTGATAGACCCTGTGGCATTCACACAGTTTTACAGATTTGTCAGTTGAAGCATTAAGCACTTCATCCCAATCAGATTGATTTTTAAATCTTTCCAGTGAGAAATCAAACTCCATTATTCTTATTCATCTGTACAATTGTGCAGATAAATTTCGGCCATAAGGTAGTAGCATTAATGAAAGAAATTAGCTGGTATCGATTAGTTATATATGTGAACAAACAACATCTAACTCTGACAATATTTGAGCTCCACCACTTTCCTGGTTGTGCTTGTTTTATGCTTCAGCCAAAGAGGAGTTCATTGCTCAGGTGGTAGACTTCCTCAGCTGCAGGTCATGGACAGACAGCTGTGATGGACCCATTTGATTACCAACGCTTTCAGCACACTTCCTGTTAAAGGCTGAGATCCTGGCCCATCCTTGGAAGAACAATACAGTGATTTTCCTATTTGTTTTGAGTAATGCCCAGAGCATCATGATGAGCAACTGCTCCTTTGTTCTGATACAGCTTATGCAATAACTCAGAGCTTTGGTAATGTTTTCTCTTGCACCTAATATATGGTTGGCAACCATGGAAAAATGAAAACTGTTATTGATATGAATGATTTTCATGTGGTTACTCATGACTGTTTGAGGAAATGTCCTGACTATCTAACTTCCAGCTATTCAAAATCTCAGGTCCTATTCAACCATGTTGCTAAAAGCCACAGTTTGATAATATTTCTTTTAAGGTGTTCTTGCAGCTGATAGTGGAATTGCACCCAGCCATCCAAGCCAAGTATGTTCCCTGCCCAGCTATGCTGCTGCAACTTCAGTGGCAGCACCGTGATGGGAATAAGGGATCAACCACTAAGATAGTATGCTGTTGCTTTAAGGGTATATGGAAACATAACTTCAGTCCCCAAAATAACCAGTGAAGAAGGAGGGAAGGATGTCATCCAGAGGGACCTGGACAGGCTTGAGAGGTGGGATAATGCAAATGGCGTGAAGTTCAAGCAAGCCAAGTGCAGAGTCCTACACCTGGGACGTGGCAATCCCAGGCACAAATACAGGTTGGGCAGAGAATGGCTGGAGAACAGCCCTGAGGAGAAGGACTTGGGAGTGCTCAGGGATGAGAAGCTCTACATGAGCCAGCAGTGCATGCTGGCAGACCAAAAAGCCAACCCCATCCTGGGCTGCATCAAAAGAAGTGTGAGCAGTAGGTCACGGGAGATGATTCTCCCCCTCTGCTCTGCGCTTATGAGACCCCACCTGGAGTCCTGTGTCCAGTTCTGGAGTCCTCAACAGAGAAAGG
Organism: Thinocorus orbignyianus; assembly: GCA_013400375.1. Taxonomy (NCBI): domain Eukaryota; kingdom Metazoa; phylum Chordata; class Aves; order Ciconiiformes; family Thinocoridae; genus Thinocorus; species Thinocorus orbignyianus. The sequence continues at coordinate 65,223 of VXBW01002928.1, forward strand.
ACATGGAACTGTTAGAACAGGTCCAGCGGAGGGCCACCAAGATGATTAGAGGGATGGAGCACCTCTCCTATGAGGACAGGCTGAGAGAGCTGGGACTGTTCAGCCTGGAGAAGAGAAGGCTCCGGGGAGACCTGATAGCAGCCTTCCAGTATCTGAAGGGAGCCTGCTGGAGAGCTGGAGAGGGACTCATTGTCAGGGAGTGTAGTGATAGGACAAGGGGTAATGCTTTTAAATTGGAAGAAGGGAGATTTAAATTAGATATTAGGAAGAAGTTCTTTACTGTGAGGGTGGTGAGGCACTGGAACAGGTTGCCCAGAGAAGCTGTGGCTGCCCCATCCCTGGAAGTGTTTAAGGCCAGGCTGGATGAGGCTTTGAGCAACCTGCTCTGGTGAGAGGTGTTCCTGCCCATGGCAGGGGCATTGGAACTTGATGATCTTTAAGGTCCCTTCCAACTCTAACCATTCTATGATAAGAGGGGGAGGAATTTTTTAATACCCCCAGAGTGGGTGCTTCCATTTTAGTTAGGAGTTAAAGTATGTCACTTGGGCAAACAGGATCTTTCTTTGGCAACTTAAAGGCATTTGACTGTATATAAATACTGTGGATGCTTCCTTGAGAAGGACAGGTTCAGTGAAGGTGGATGGATCTTAACTTTGCTTCTTTCTGTTATTTGAAGTGCTGTCCTCCCAGCAATCTCTCAAACTGTCTGAAAAGAATCACTCCTGAATGAAAGCAGTTACTGAGTAAAGCTGGAAAGTCTGAGCAAAACTCAACTGTGGAGGGAAGAAAAGATCCCTCCACTTTCCATCCTGAGTTGTGGAAGTGCTGGAAAATCTCAGAAGTCTGATTTGTTCCTTTCCCTCTGAAACACCAAAGATCAGTGTTGGCTACATTTCCCTGAGGCTTTCTGTAGCAAAGAAATTGTGTCTTCTATTCCTGGAGACTGACATATGCATCACAATAGCTCTTTGTTTCATCACATGGTATCATTGTAGTTGTTCATAGATTCATTTAGAATTGCTTAGGTTGGAAAAGACCTTTAAAATCATCAAGTCAGACAAGGTATTTTGGGAAATGTTAATATTCTAACATCCTCTGTGTCTCCACTTGCTGTGAGAGAATACAACAGCAGTATATGCTCTGTTCTTCGTCTTTGTGCTCAAGACCCACTTCTGGTTAGAATGCTGAGACCCAACTCCATTACCTTTGACTTCCTAATTTCTTAACATTTGTGTCTTTTCTTCTCATTCTTATTAATTAAAGTTATTCTCCTCATGTCTGGTATTTTGGTACTTGAATGTTTCTACTAGCACAAAATTATGGACACTTTTTTTTTTACAACCTTTCTTGAAAAAGGAATCATATGAATAAAATATCTCTAGGTGCTTTTCCTTATCCTAGGTGAGTTCCAGATAGTAAAACACATATAAATGTGATGAAAGTTGAAATAACATGCAAATATTAATTCTTGTATTTGATACTTAGAAACTCTTGTGAAAGGAAACATGAATATGCATATAGGAGATCATTTACTCTTTATCATCACTTTGACAGTCACTGCTCCTTATACAGAAGAGCTGCCATGCTTCCTTGTTTTGCAGTTTCTGACTGCTAATTAAACAAATTAGGTGAATAATGTGATAAAACAAGATGAATACTCAAGTGAAACAGGTAAAAATCCTTTTTCTCATAAAGAGATGTATTGATCTTTGTATTACTCTTCTATAAGAAAATATGCAAAATCTATTACTTCAAGAACTGAAAATAGACATCCCACAATGATAGAAAAAGCACTGCCAGTTAAAAAAAAAAAAAAAAAAATTTTTTTGAAAGGAGATTATAAGGACCAGGGAGAGACTTTTACCCATTTATATTGCATATTATTTCCCTCCTACAGTTAGTGGGATGAAGGAAAAGTGAGTTATGTAAAGCCCCCAGTAATTAAACTGTCTTGAACTGGTGAGCTAGTACATCAAAAGATAAAATGACCACAGACAATAACACAGTCCACTCCAAACAACTTTCATTATACTTGTAATGCAGAGCAAGAATGTTGTTAAATTAAAACGGGTTTGCTTGAATAAATTTAATCAGTGTGTACACAGTACGTTATTGCTCATTTTCAGAGCTTTCATGCTTAACTCTGTAGCCATTTAGTTTTTGTTGTTAGGGCTTTTTTCCTTTAAATCTCTAGAGTCCAAAACCATTTCCAGCTTTTGATGTTGCATTTATGAAGAATGGCCACTAGAGTGCTGCAGGTATCCATGGAAGCTACAGTTGTGTGCGCATTTACCATCAGTATTTCAGTTTCAGATGTATTTTTAATATATATATAACACACCTGTTTTTTTAAAAGGTAGATTTTAGTGCTAACTATGTAACTAAAATCCTTTAGGATGGCTATGAGTATAAGCAAACTGAGATCTGATTTTTTGTATGTATAGAGAAGTGTATGACTGCTTACTAAATCATCTACAATTGGATAATGGCTGAGAGGATGGATAGTTACATTATGTCATTGCCTTTTAAAGGGATATGGAGTAAAAGCTGTTAAAAACCCATTTGCTTGTTCAAGTTGTCTATAGCATATTTACATAACTGTGATGTGTGCTTGTATAATTATTTAGTTATCCTTGGGTCTAGTGTCCATTTCTGAATCAATACAAACAGAAGACACAGACAAAACTTGTTTCTAAAACCTATTTGAGTGTAAATACGAAACTCGTCGCAGAGACCTCAGTCCTTACGCAAAGTTTTTGCCAAATCTATTAAGCGGTCCAACAGGTGGTCTCAGTCTTCTGTGCCAAAAGAGATACACTCACCTTCCCTGAAATAAGCCCTGAACCCAGTAAGAGCCACCTCACCCCTGACACAGCACCTCACCCCTGACACAGCACCATACTTGTTTCTCCCTGACGGTGATCAGTTCCTTTTACAGCAGCAGCTCTAAAGAGTAGTGGCCTGACCAGGAGAGGTGGTACAAGACCCTCTGCTAAAGCCTATTAACTGTTGAAGAGAAGCCAAGATTCTGTGGTTTCAAGGCTGACCTTGGCCCTGTCTACTTCAGCAAATACCTCCTGGTCAGACTCCTTCATAGCCACAAATCAGAGGATGGGACTGAAGTGACAAAGGCTGGCAAAAGCAATTTTGAGATACTACAGTTTTGACTGTCTGGTTTAAGCCAGTCTAGAAGAGCTATAAAAATATCCCTTTAAAACTACATGAAGACAAGGCCAAAATATTACTCAAAAGTTAGGAAAGGAAAGATTAAAGCCAGGAAGTCTTGTCAGCGAGTAACTGATACCAGGGTGAAGATGAAAACTGAGCACTTCCAGCCAGCTCTGAGGAGTCTGTCAGGACACAACACAGGAAAGGGGAACTGCTGGGACAAATAGATTAAGAAACACAATAACAGTTAAAGAATTGGACAAGCTGGCATTGCAAAGCACTGTTACAAGAGAAAGCCTAAAAAAAATCCATGTAAGACCCAGAAAGATGAGGAAGCCTGAGGTCACCATAACTATGGCGACCAGCAAAACGGACAGAAGAAAAGAACAGTCGAAGAAAACTGAAACCAGAATGATTTGACACACACACGTGCTCTTTCTGATCACTCGGGAAAAGGAGAGTGGAAGGAAGGAGAAAAAACATTTCAATGATAAGCCTTCCTCCTTTGGCTTGTATTAAATTCCTTTCCATTTCTTACCCTCCATCCTAAACTGGCAGTGTCAAACTGGGCTGTACAGCTAATGAAGGATGTGGTTTTGAAGTGTTTGATGTTTAATATATCTTTTAAATGTCATCATGTATCAGGAATTTCTAATCATATTGCTAAGTCTTTTATCAACCTTACAATCTTTTTCCACTTTTATACTGATCTTGCATAGTAAACTCAAAGACCAGGTATTGAAATTTCTGAAAATCCACAGATGTCAGGCTATCTCAAACACAAAGATTAGTAAGGATTTACCTAATCACCAGTGTGAAATTAATCCATGGAAACCTATGAGAACAGGCTGGCTCAAGAAGTATAACCAGTATGCCAAATACTTCTTTCAGTCAAGTGCATGCCAGCTCATTGAATGATGTCATACTATTAATTTATCCATTCAAGACATTTGTATTTTAAGTGATTTGATATTTTAGTGCAGAAAATAATCACCCGTGATTTTGATGAGGTAAGGGAAAGTGAAATAGAAATGTTTTATGTCCTAAGGAGGGAGAAGGGGGAATCTATGACCCCAGCTCTTGGCATAGAAACAGGGAGCTCTTTATGGACACACGAACACCTGTGAAGTCAAAGATGTCTTGACTGGGCAAAACACCCTTGGTCTGTGGAGTACTTCGAAGGGACAGTGTTCAAAAGGGCCCAGCACCCTTGTGGCCACACTGCCTCATGTTCTGTGCAGTATGGCACACCAAAATATCCGACTGGCTAGGAAAAACTTCTTAGCAGAAGGCTTTTCCCCAAATTAGAGTACTTCATAGCTTTTAGGAAGTAACGTAGCTGTTCAATCACAGTGGAGTTTTTAATCTTTGAAAAGTCTACATTGGTGTCAAGAGGTACTCAATGAATTAGTTTCACAGAAGTTTTCTTCTGGGATTTGGAAAAGTTTGATTCTAGGCAATTAATTAAAAACATTTTTCCTGGTCTCTCTCAAGACAACCAGTCAAACTTTTCCAGTGTTTGTGCCAAGCTTCTGCTCAGAGGAGAGTGGTGTGTTTACCTTACTCTGCTGTATCTGTTGCCAGAAGTGGGGCTAACTTTGATTTCCAGTTTATTTTTTTTACAGATAATTGAGAGTCCAGAATGCTAAGGAGCAGTGACTTGACAAACTAGGTCTAGGCTTGCAGAGTCCTTCTCACAGGTTATTGTATGACTGGAATTAGTGTACTGATAAGATAATTTTTAAAACATATTCATAAAATTTTTACTTCCATGACAAAGAGTGACAAGCTGTGGCCTATATGCTTTCAGGACTCTATGTATATCCCTCTGAAGATCATAAGCATTGCATCTGTTGATTTCACGAAATATCAGAAGGGGTGGTTTGTTCAGAATAAAAAAATTATTTTTTCCTTTTAACCAGGGCTAGTTGAAAGTCCAGGCACTCTGTAAACTCCTTTCTATTTCCCCCAAGTGCCTTAAATTTTCTGACATTTTACACGTAGCTGAATCTCACACCAGCTGCAGTAGTACGTGATTGCTGAAGTACAGAGAGGATGTTTTTGTGGAGCACTGATACTTATTTCCAGTCATGACATAGCTATTCTCTTTTGCATTTATTCCTGGTGACCTCACATTATAAATTTATCAATGTGTCCTGACCTGGTGTAAAAGAATATTGGCACTGTGTAAAAGAAACAAGACATCTAGAAAATGAAACTCACCTGAAGACTGCAGCAGTGGTGGATGGGTTCTGTTAATTGCTACCTTAATCACTGCAGTTTTTAACTGATTCTTTGCTAGATAGAAAGCATCGAATAGAAATGAGTCTTCAGAGATTACTTGAGTGGAAATGGGCATCAAGAGAGTTGTTGATGTGTACTACATTTGCTAGTATATGTAGGACGATTCTTAGAAAGAAGTGTATGAAACGAATCACAAGATATTGTAGCCCTAAGAAGAGCATCAGAACACCTACTACCAGCAAAATCCTGGAGGTGATAAAACAGCAATTTGCAGAGCAAAAGAACAAAGCTTTTTTGAAACTGAGTTATTAGAAATTAAACAATATATCTTCTAAGAAGTTCAGACATATTACTTGTTACCATATTACCGTTCATTTAGATCAACATAGAAGCACACTCAACAGATTTTTAAAATGCCTTAAAAATTCAAAAATAAGTCACCTTTGCAAGAGCTGCTAAATCTGTGAATATTTTGTTTGATTGGTTTTGGACTTTTGCTAAACACAATATTTTTTGTAGCTACACTGCTTTCCTCAGACTTTTGGTAAAAAGGAAAACTAAAGGTCCAATGGAGGCCTCTGTATTTTATGAATAGATGGGTCATTTCTATTCTATATCCTACAACTGCAGGATTGAAAGACTCCTTGAAACTACTAAGAAAGTAGTAGACAGGGCAGAAAAGCCCCATCAGGAGTAATGAAGAACTGTCTACTTCAAGTATTCAAGAAGTCAGGCACTAGGGAAAACTTGTCCGTTATTGTAAACACTGGAGTAGTTTGTCTACATGGCAGAATGTAGTGTTTGCGGTACCAAAAGTAACCCAGGAAAGAGGGAAGAGCTGAACTGCTGAAAAGATGCTCTAACCTAGGCTACAAAAATCTGCTGAGAAGCACAGTGCATCAATTTAGGTGAAGAATCAACATCCTCTGCTAACATATTCCATGTGAGAACAGTAATCCTCACTGGGCAATGTCTTTGTGCTGTGCAGGTGCAAAGTTATTTGCTTGCCAACTGAAAATTAGAGGAGAAAGACAGCCAGGTTTCCTAGGCACTGAATTGAAGGTCTGACATCTATACCGTCTTTCATTTTCTTTGCAGGTAGAGAACATGTGTAAAAGCGGAACACATCTTTCAGCACACTTGCCATCTCTTGCTTTCATTTTACAGCTCAACCTGGTTTTTAGATGCTCTTTGGGGTTTATGTGGCGTGTGAATTTTAGCAGCTGTTCTAGATGAAATTTCACTTACACTTCCTGGTGTTACCAAGGTTGCATCTATCAAAGCATCTCAGAGTTCATCATTGTCTTTTGCTTTCCATCTCATGATGACTGTTCTTGAAATGCATGCTTGATATTATCTACTGTTACTATTGAGGGCAGAGGAATAAAAATATCTAGTTTAATGGAACAGCCTTTGTGCATTACAAATATATCTCATTGGTACATATCTAAAAATTTGCCTTACTGGTACATTCAAACTTGTATATTTGTTTGCAGCTCAAACCTCTGAATCCCTGGTACAAGACACTGTAGTTGTTTACAGTAGTTTCTGTATGATGCTAGCTAATTGGTATTACCAGCAGGGCATGGAACAATTATTTCTGGTTTCTGTCTGTTGATTTCAATAAAAACAAGAGTTGTTCACACTGAGGTTTTACTGTTTGGTTGTCAAAACACAACGCAATGTTATTAAAAGCATTAAGGTTAATTATGTATCCTTCTGAACATTTACAGCAGTCAGTTTTTAGCTTCTAGATACGGTCCAAAAGTATAACATTAAAGTAATAAATTTCCTTGTAAAACTCTAAAGCTCCATTAGTTTTGACTTTTTAAATAACTGGCACCAGCCTAAGAAATTTCTGAGACTGAAGATGTAAAAAAGAAGGAAAAAAAAGACCACACCTCTGGATTTTACTTTTTTTTTCCCTCCCACTATTCAAAGAGTGGATTGAAATTTTTAGAAAAAAAAAAAAATTATGGATGCATTTTCTTACGTAGTATGGACTCAGAAGCATCCCAGTCTGGAACAAACAGGAGTTCCCTTTGCTTTTCTGGCGAAGCAATTTGGAGGACACTGCATTCAGTTATAAATATCTGCATATCAGGAAAATGTCTACAAGATACAGAGAATTCATAGGGAAAACAAGCAAACAAACAAAAATGGAAATTGATATTACAATATTTAATGAGGCAATATTTTAAAAACAGATCAATAAGTTAAAGCAGCAATTCTTGTCTCCTTCATTTCTTCTCTGGTTAATGATTATCAACAACAGATTGATTATTTCTGGAGAAAAAATAATTGATTCTTTGAAAATCAGTAGTGTAAAGTAGCATTTTGTAGGATGAATGATTAGAAGATCAGGTTTACGGTTGGACTTGATGATCTTAAAAAATTTTTCCAACCTAAATGATTCTATTATATAATTTGAGAAAAAATAAGCCAAGAGCCAAATTGTCAATGTAATGTTAATAATAATTTTTAGGTCATTCTTTATAGTGTAAAAGTTTTGGATATTTACATCCCTATGCCACTGTTTTACCAAATAATTCTTCCACAAGTTTGCTGCTTTATTTACTAGGTTGCTTATTTGTAGATGGCTGTTCTTTATTCGCTTATGTCCAAAGGTCTGAACCTCTTTCAGGCAGCAGTTGTGTTTCATACTGACACTTTTCTGATCTTTTTGTCTCTATTGTTATATTAACAGTGGCCCACAGGCAACATTCTGTATCCTGCAAAGAGTATAATTACACATATACCTATGTATAGCTAAAGCAGAAATTTTGCTTGCCTGTTTATATTTATGGATATTTCATCTTTTCTCCTTATTGGCTTCAGATTGGTCAGGCCAATCCCTCTGCCCTTGGTCTTTCTCACAAGAAGAACCTCTGTTGAACGTAGTTTCCATCTGCCATGGCTATTCCAATGTTTGTGTAATTTTCTAGAAGGAAAATAAGCCTGCTTTTGCAATCTAGATGCTACAAACTTATGTCATCAGCCTGTTACATATCTGTTAGATTCTGCATCACTCTCAGTCTTTCTTTCATGTTGAATCAGAAAGGTGATGTGAAGCAATCATTCATTCAGGTGACTAGTGGAAATGTTTTGAAGTTCCAGCTAGACCAGGGTGGGACATACAATTTTATGCTCAACTTTATATTTATGCTCCTCTTCATATGTCTCAAATAATTACTAGACTTCAGGAAACAGGAAATTAGAATATTGAGAAAATGTTGCTGCAAATAGGCTTCCACTTCTTTGCTCTTACCACCTTATGTGACAAAAAGTATCCCAGACACTTAAGTGTGAAGGATGAAACCCTGTCAGTGGGAGTTTTGTCACTGACTTCAATTGAAAATGGAATTTGCTTGCAGTTGTGCCTCAAAATGTCAGTGTCGGAAATGAGCTTGGCATGTGTTATTTATCTTAGAGGGATTAGAATGTCACCCTCTTGCCACCAAAAATATGTAGTATCACACGTGTCTCTCCTGTATGTCAGTTCATTGTTGCAAAACATCAGACATCTGATAAATCTATTACCCTATCTATCTAAACCCCCGATATTTTAGGTTTTGGACTTCTGTTACTGATTAGTAGCATGAACATTTAATTCACCCAAGCGTCATGTTTATCTTTAAACAAAGTTTTCAAAATCCAAAATTCTCTGCATGCATTTAATTCAGTACTAAAAGTGAGGTGTTTTTTTTTTTGAAATATATTGAAAGAATAGAACCACTCTCCTTTCCTTTTCTGTTTTGTTCACAAGTAATGTCAGGAGTTTCATGTGATAAGGTTTCCTATATTATGCAAAAAGCCCGTAAAAAGATGGTAAGTCTTTGATTGATAAGCTAATTCAAAGCAGGCGGTTCACTGTGTGAAATTAGTCTTGCAAGGAACAGATTAATCCTGATTTTGTGACCCACCTGGGTGTATAATGTGACTACTATCTATATTTCCACTTAAATTGTCGGAGTATATTCATATTGATTTGTAACAGTCAAAAACATGGTATCATAACAGTGTTCACTCTTTTGTATCAAACAATAACTTTTAGAAATAATCTTTTGAAAAAACTAAAAGGCATTCAGTTGAATGCATCAGAATGTAGCGTTCTGTAAATGTAAATTATATGTAGAAAGTAAGTGACCGGTACTCAGGAGCATCATATAGATTTTCTATGTAGTAAAATTATGAAAATGTTCTTCCAGGTTCTGAGTTTTACTACTGATTAGAGGAGAACATCAATTGCGTTTCTTTGGCACAAATTAGGTATGTTTGAGATCTTATTGTTTCAAGTATACAAATACCAGCAAGGTGATAATGTATTCACTATGAGACTCTGTTCATGCAGGGATTTCAAGCTCATTTGAGGGACAGAAATAAAGCAGCTGAAGTGGAATCATTTTATGCAAAGTAAAACTACAAAGATGAGGAGTCAGGATTAAACAGACAGAGTGAATAAACTAATTGGGAAATAAGCACTGGCCAGAATGATAACTCAAGACAAAATAGTTTTTCCATCATTGTGTTTTACTTTGGAGGATATATAAACTATTTTAATGTCCTCCATTGGTATGCATGAAATAAAATTGGCAGATATTACAGAAAGTAAAATTTAGAATGGTATATTTGACAATATAAATTGACAGCATAGTCAACTAGTCTCTGATTCAAAACAATTGTTCCCATTAATGAATCAATGATGCCATTCTTTCATATACAGCATAGGATCCAAACACTATAGATCATCTAAATCTAGATAGAACACAGTCAAGAAACTAGTTTATAATTATGCATTCATTTATACCTTCTACAACATTGGATTCTTTAGATTATAAACAATTTGTTTTACCTTCTCTAGAACCTGCCTCATAAAGCAGACGTAAAGCTAAATCCATTTTAAGACACTGACACCACTTATGGGGTAAAATCCAACATAATACTTACCTGTTCCTAGTGCCTATCTTTGTCAGGAAGTATCCTCAGACATTTAAAACTGTTCCTCGTATTCCAGGGGCATTATTTTTTCTTCCTATCTGCCTTCAAAGGCCACCTGAGATTCGTAAACTCTGGGTGTTTGTCTCTCTACGGAATTTGGTAGACATGTTCTGAGTATACTTAAGAAATGGATTTGAGTTTTACAGTACAACTTAGTTTTCAGTAAAAATTCATTCAGTGATGCCTAAGATGTGGCATAATAATCTAGCCATTGAAACACTTACCCTTACTGAGAAAAATGACTGCATCTGGTTCTAGAACTATTTCAATGTGAGACTACAATTCCTGTTTTCCGTCATTTGTCCCCAGTCTGAGAAAACCTACTAAGTAAAGCAGACTTGCTTTCTGAATCTTAAATGGGTTTAGGTGCTGAGCTATGCAGAAACAGAATTTGCGGTTGTCTTTCAATTCAAACTTTATAGTTAAAACCTGAGACGCGTATGAAATTAAAGCAGCAGGCATTGTGTATTTCTGAAAAAAACTTTCATTTCAATGTCATTTAAAGTCCTTTTCTTGGATTTAGTCCAAAAAGATTAACCTTGAAGAATATTAGGTTGGACTGGATCTTTAAATTGTAAGGTAGTAAAGGTAAGTCATATCCAGAGACCTAAAAATAAATTATGGGTTAGCAGTTACACTAACAAGAAATCACTTTTTTTTTCTATTGATTTTTCAATTAAATTGCCAAAAAAGTATGCTAAGAAGAAAAGAATTAAACAGAAAACAACAAGGTTATTAAGGAATTGATTCAAATAAGAGATACAAAGAACAAGACTGTGAATGATGCCCAATGGAGAGTTCCCAAATGAAAAAAACACATCTTGCGATGAAAAAGTATAAAAGTTTAAAGTCATTGTGGGAGCAAGAGGGCCTTTGAGGCTTCCAAGTAAACATCATTATATCTACAGTTTGGGGAAATTAAAAAAATGAGAGACGCAGATACTCTTTAATAGCACAGATAGGTCTTCTGAGGGTATAATTAAAAGCTACTTTTTTTTGCAGTTGTTGACTTATGTGCAACAAACCCAGAAATTTGTTGCAAATTGCTATTTTCTTCACTGCCCATTATAACATCTTACCATGATTTTCAGTTGTGAATGGGAGGTGTGTGTGTGTGACCATCTCATACTTTTAAAGACAGTATTTCTCAAAACATGCAATGGATTTATTTAAACATTTGCATTTGCTTTAATCCCACAAGATCACGCTGAAATTCACTCTCACACTACACAACTGAAGTAGTCATATTAACTACATTAAGAAATACCCATGAAGTTTGCAAGTGCTGCTGAATTTTGATATATAATATGTCAAATGCTTTATTCTACAGAATGACACAGCCACTTAGAGTCTAAGAAACATGTTCTTGGAGATTACAGAGAAATTTCATTTTATATTTCCCAAGAGCTACTCATTTCCAATATTATTCCAGTGGATCCAACAAAAACTACTCAGCACAGAAAGTGACCTTTAATAAATAGCTTCTAAACCTTTACAAATATCACAACTGAATTTCAAAATCAGGAAATCCAATTTTTCCACGTAATAAAGCACTTGATGGCTGTATCTGAATGTTTTGAAGCCTTTCAAGAAATTGAAAGTTGAGAGATAAAATTTCTGTCCTTATAAACCATTTTCTTTCCATGTGACTACACTCTTTTTCCAACAATATTACATGTCAATTCAGCAGTGACCAATTTCTAACACTGCCACAATGGGTTTGTCATGATGCTTGAACTCCTTTTATTCTCTCATTTTCAGAAACAGATAACCTTCATTTCTGCCCATATTCTATGTTGACATGCTTAAAAGAAATGTATTTGTGCATACCTAAGGATCTGTAGGATTTTCTGGACTGGGGAAGATTACAATGCAAGCTATTTATTCCCCTGTGTAGGATTACAGAGATGTCTTGGCTAAACTAAAAGGGAAGTAAATGACCAAGTATGTACTAGCAATGTTCTAAGTCATTTGTTTCCCCTTCCCCATTCCATTCCACTATCTCTTGCAAAATGAAACACTATGCTACCATCATTTTAATTTGAATTCTGTAAATAAAATGCTATTATTTTCCTTAGAAATCTCGAATCAAAATATGTAGCACAAACACAGGGACTTAATCCTCGCTTTAAAAAAAGAAAGTGGTCATACTGATCCTTTCTGTTCTTAAAGTTCATTAATCAATCTTTAATTTTCAAATGGAGTGCAGTTAGATATGCTTAAACAATGCCACTTAGCATTTTCCCTTGTAAGACCTTTTCTTTCACACCAGAGGATCAAGATTTAGATATTTAAGTTAGTGTTACCTCATGAGGTAACATGAGGTAACAAATTCTAATGATACTTTTTTAAAAGCATTTATGCAGATTTTATTTAGAAATTATAACCTTTGCTAAAGTGTCTTGGTAATATAGCAATAATAATTATGTTCTTAATGATAACACCTCACATAAGTTTTCTTGTTATTGAGCTTTGCGTATCTGTTGATAAGAAGATATCTTTATCACATATTAGGAATCAATATATATATTCATTGTGTAAGTGTACCATATTTTCCCTTGATTAAATGGTGTTATGTAGGGCCCTAAGATCTCCTTATAATTGGAAAACTATATAACAAGTATTTCATCTGACCTATCTTACAGAGTCCCCTTTGAATAAGATGCTTTAGGTGATGTTGATCCAGTCATCTATTGAATGCCCATGGCACGAGATGCAAATCAGCACTTTGCCAGATACACCACAGTTCACATGGTAGAGATCATCTTCCTATTCCTTGTTGAAAGACTTTGCCTGGCAGAAACTTGCTAAAGTCTTTTGGCCTAGAAAAGTTCACCAATTCATACATTGGTATCAGCTGACTTTTAGAGACATGCAGATGATGGGCATATTCCTGCAATTTTCTAAACGAGCTAATTAAGGCTTCCCAGCAATAACCATGCTCCCTTCTCATCAGTTTTTAACCTTCTGCTTTTTCTTATTTATGACAGAAATAACAATGTTACATTTCAGAAAAGGCACACAGACTAGCCAGTATTAGATTGGCCTTAGCATCAAGAAAGCATGCCATTGCATCAGTGTCGTAAATCCACAGTTTATGCCTGCTCTTTCTCATATATGAGTCAAAATTTATGATTGTTGAACACAGGACAAACCATCAAGATATCTCTGTCTTCAGCAGTGATTATGATTGATTTTGTGTCCACAGTCTGCAATGCATAATCCATGTAAAATAACATGAACATCTGCTTACTTTTAGGATAATTTATCTCAAAACAATAATTTCTTAGTTTAAAACAGGGTGCCTTCCCTTACATAAGGAACTTTATTTTGTAGCTTCTCCCAGTGACCTGTTACTGCTATGTTCTCTTATTTTCCCATTCCATGACCAAGAGTTTGATATGGATACAAGACCAATGTGGCATATTGATGGCACATGCCTTTTTGGAAGAGCCTGATTCCAACAGAGCATTTACAGCTTTATCTAACAAGCTGTCTTTGTGTTTACCTTGTTGTGCAGTTGCTCTAAGCAAGGTTGTATCATCTGTTCGGTGTTTCAGTTCTCCTGAACAACAGTAGATCATAGGAGTTTGATTAAAACTATACCATGTGTCAGAAGTGCAGTAGAATTTCCATAGCTGTAGCAGTTAGAGACTTCTACAGCGCAACAGTTTTCAACACTCTTTGGCTATGACTCCTTATTTACTACCATCTCAAACTGTCTTGTTTAAAAGCATAGTAGAAGTGAATTAAGCTAATCTGAAAGAAGAATCCATCTTTCAAGCAGATGTGGATGTTTAGATAGGTGGCTGGTAAACACACGTGAAAACAACATGCATAAAACAGCTTATCATGGCAAAGGTGTAATTCAGAGGTAGCATCCATAACATAATATTAAGACATCAATGTAACAAATCCATGTATTCTGGTAGTTCTGCATAATTACTGTTTCTTTAGCACTACTCTGTAATACACACAACGAGGATCATGGTTTATAAAAATTAGGTGTTCCAAAGGACAGCACTGAAAGTGCTTGCAAATACCACCAGAAGCATTTCTGGTATACTCACCTGCCTCTTCAGAGTCAGCAAAAAAATAGGAGCACAACTATTTGGAAGAAATTTTTTTTCCCTTCTATATCCAAGACTTTTTAAAGCCTGACTATAGCGTTGGAATGACATTTATAAAAACATCTTTGTTTCATCTTGGAAAAAAACCTAATCTTAACACTCAATTAAACTAAATAAATTTGAATTATTAAAATTTAACGAATTTAGATTGTGTTGTCCCCAGCTGATGAACTGATGAAATTCTTCTGGAATCAGTCAGTTATCAGCCACATTGCAATCATGTATACATGAAAAACAACTGCCATTATGCAGCGCATGAAGGACATCCAGGTGATCAGGTTCAACCAACATGGGTTCATCAGGGGCAGGTCCTGCTTAACAAACTTGATCTCCTTCTATGACAAAGCGACCTGCTTGGTGGATGAGGGAAAGGCTGTAGATTTTGTTTGCCAGAACTTTACTAAGGCCTTTGATACATTCTCCCACAGTATCCTCCTGGAGAAACTGGTGGTCCATGACTTAGATGGACTCTACACTGGATTAAAAACTGGCTGGAGGGCTGGGCCTAGGGAGTGGTGGTGAATGGAGTTAAACCCAGTTGATGGCCAGTCACAAGTGCTGTTCCCCAGGGCTTGGTATTGGGGCCAGTTCTCCTTAACGTCCTTATCAATGATCTGGACAAGGGAATTGAACTCATCATCAGTAAGTCTGCATATTATGCTAAGCTAGGTGTGAGTGTTGACCTGCTTGAGGGTAGAAAGGCTTCGCAGAGAGATCTGGACAGGCTGGATCGGTGGGCCAAGGCCAACGGGATGAGGG
>VXBW01002928.1:81558-104845 GCA_013400375.1 Thinocorus orbignyianus
AGGGAAGGGAAGGGAAGGGAAGGGAAGGGAAGGGAAGGGAAGGGAGGCATTTTACATCTTTTTCTTTTCAACCATGAACAGCTGACAGCACAAAACAAAGAATTATTATTAAAAGTTTTGCTTAAAATTCCACTTGCTTTATAAAAAAAAGTTATCTTAAAGATCTATTCTCCAGCTAAACTATGATTTATGATTTGCAAGTAATTCATGCAGGAGAATTTCCAATTTTATAAATATTTAAATCAAAGTAATAATTGGAAGAAATACAGTAGGTACATTTCATCTTCTTTAATGGACAATGTTTCTCTTTTATACTGCATCATAACATCTCAGTAGACAACAAAACAGACACAGTGTTTTCCTTTAGAATCTCTGAAATGGAACTTCTACATACTATGCATATCAGATTTCCAATTTTGCATACTTGTTTCAAAAACCTGATTTGCAGTCTTTCTGAATAGTATTGCAGGGATGGATGTTTTGTATACACTGATGATTTGATTGTAAATTACTCTAAATATTTAAGCAAAGTAAATCAATTTAAGTCCTATGGACACAGGCCAGAACAGGGTCTGTTCTGGGCTGCAATGAGGTATTGGATATTGTCACTCTTCTAATACTTAAAACTTTTCTTCTTATTGCCAGCACAAAGGGAATGTATCATTAATACTCTTTTCTTGAGTAACTGCTGTCTAGTTCCAAGACTAATGTTATATTTTACTTTTAATGACTAATTTTTTACCCTTCTGTTTAACCACATATGTTATTTATTAAGAATTATCAACTCAGTAGCTCTTTCAGTTGTCATCAGATTCAATAAACCAGGCTTTTTGGTCATTTTACTCCAGGTGGATTTGTTATTCCTATCACTATTCCAGCAGTTCTTCCATTTTTTAGTTTAATTTTCTTAAACTATATTGGAAATATGAAATTGTAGTGTAGTGGGACATCTACTAAAACATTTTTCTAGCTTTTAAGGTTTTTCTTTGTTTGGTTTGGATTCTCTTGGCATTTAAAGAAACAAGGTGATGAATGCAAAATGGTATTGTTTCTGTGTACTTCTACTCTGTATTTCAACGTGACTGATTACAATTTCACCTTAATCACATTTTATGGAACTGCTGCTGTTTAGCTTGGCTGTCTTTTCTAAAGTGATCTATAGAATGCTCCATAGAGAAGAAAAATGAAGCTTTTCCTTTGTAAAAAAAAAAAATCTAGAAAGAATTTTTTACATATTTTAAGTGGTTTATTCCTATCAAATCATAGCTATGTAATGTATAGAACTGTGAAACAGTGTTTTATTTCTCCTCCTATGAGAGAGGATTAACTCTACCTGACTCATTCTGGTAGATGTTGGTTTAACCTTCTTTTAAAGAACTGAAATGAGAGTGCCAAAGCCTCCCCTGGCATTCCCTTTCACCATTTTCACTCTTGCATTAGAGAAATTTTGATTTACTTGTTCTTTAACCTTGCATAACAGCAAAATGCCCACCCAGCTGGTCACTCACTCCTGCATCAGGATGGAGGGAGGAAACAGAATGAGAAAAGTCATAGGTTGAGGTAGGACAGGGAGATCATTTGCCAACTACTGTCATGGAAAAAACAGACCTGACTTGGGCAAAACTGATTTATTTTATTGCCAATTAAAATAGGTTTAGATAGTAGAAATAAAAAGACAAACATTATAGCAGCACCTTTTCCAAGTCTCAGCTTCACTCTTCCACTCCAGGCACCTACACAACCCCTACCCTGCCAAGAGGCACAGGGAGATGGGGGGTTATGATCAGTACGTAGTGGTTTCTCTCTGCCACCTCTTCCGCCTCACACTTTTCCCCTACTCAGACACGGGCTTTCCACAAGCTGCGCTTTCTTCAGGAGATAACCACCTATTCCAGTGTCGGCTTCTCCCTGGACTGGAGGGGAATCTCCACTCTGGTGCCTGAAGTACCTCCTTCACTTCTTCCTCTGACTTTGTGGTTCCCTCTGCCGCTTCTCACTCTTGTTGTTCCATCCTTGTCTGCCTGTGGGTCATTTTTGTCCTTTCTTAAACACCTTTCCCCCAAGGCACCACCACCTCAGCTGCTGGGCTCAGCCATGCCCTGTGGTGGGTCAGTTGGAGTGGGCAAGAACTGTCTGTGTTTGGCATGGTTTCTCCTCACAGGGAGAGGAGCCCTGTAGCCCCTGTTAGCAGAACTTGGACACCTACAACAAGTACAGTTCCTTTTTTCAATTTCAAATTGAAATCTCTGTCATGAAACATTTGAGTCTATTAGTTCTGGTACTGCTCTCCACAAACAAGGCTGGTAAGTAATTCCCTCCCCAGTCTTGTTTCCTAGACTTAAAAGATTCCCCCTCACTTTGTTTTTCCTGGATAATCTGTTTTATAAATCATAGTGCTCTCTAGATTCTTCAAATAATCCATGACTTTCTCAAAGTACAGTACACCACAGTCCACATGAAGCCTAAACTGACCAAGCAAACTTCTATGGACTATAGCAAAGGCATTTTTGGTAGCAAGACCGCTGTCTACCTTCCTGCTTACCTCCTGATTACCCCTTCTGGGAAAGTGTATCAGCTTCAGCGTGGAGTACAATACGACTTCGAAAACTGCTCTGAAGAAAAGAAAACTGTTTCCTCAGCTTTTATGTGTGCAAGTAATTATTCCTCTATAAGATGCTGGCATGATTCACATACTTGAGGCTCCAAAAAGGGAAGAAAGCACCGTGTCTGTGCTCTGAAAACTTCAGAATTACCTCTGTCAGTCAGCTTCTTAAAAAACTGAATACTACTTGGTTTCATTGTAGCAAGGCTAAAACTAAAAATATCTACTGTTTAAAACCTGACATTCTTGGAGACAGTTATATTTTCTGATGTTTGAATACATGCAATGGAACAATTCAGTTTTGGTACTAATGTGAAGGAAAGATTTTCTGAAAAAAAAGGAACATATTTAGAAATAAATGACTCAATAATTTAAGATAATAATAAAATAAATACTTCCAGTGTTTTGAATGAAACAATGGTGATAGAAAAACTAACAGCATGTTGAACTAGTTTGTCAAAAACATGTATAACATTACTTAACTCAATAAGGAAATGTACTTGATTAACCCCAGGAAGGAAAACATTGTGATGTGTATCCTGTTACTCACTGAAGACATTTGTCTTGTGGTGCCTAGACAGACTGTCACCATGTTCTCATCCATCTTGGTTACTCATAGCATACAACAGAACTATTGATTTGTATTCATTCTTATATAAATCATGAAGAGATTTCAGCACTGATAGACAGTTCTGTTGTATTCCCGTGCATAACAATTGCTAAGGGAGATAAAATTACTTATCAAGCAGCAGCAGTAAATTTTACTGTGTTTGTTGTTTATCACTCATTAAAATAAGAACATATCAAGTTATGGTGTACTGGTTCCTTAATGCGATTATTCCATTTTGTGCACATTTGTGACTAGTCTTCAAAGTATCTCATTTGAAAGAAACATGCATGGAGAAGCTTCTAACACTATTACATATGTCATTCCTAATTTAGCTCAACTGATAAATTGAGAGGTTTTTACCCTGTACTTTAAGTTAATAAAACAAATTTATTTGTCTCCAAATTACAAGTTTAAGCAACTTGGAAAACAGAAGGGTCAGGCTGTGCATTTGACTGCTCATTTTAGCTTTCTAAATTTAAAAATACTTTTTCAATAGTTCAATAGATCTGTGGTTTTTCCTGTCACGTTCTGTGCAATTGCATACTCAAGCCACACAAGAAAACAATTTACAAATTGAAACATTAAGGATCCCAGAGAGTGAGCCACTATTAAGTCTTTCAAGTTCAGACTCAGTGACCTGGCATGTACAGCAGGTACACAGGTTCTCAAATATAGAAACATGCATAACAGAAACTAATTTATGCTGATTAAGAGTACCTTTCATTTCTTGTCTTGTTGAATTGCTGTAAAAAATGTCCAAAGAAGAACCATGTTCTTGGACAATTTTTGTAGCACTTCAGCAGTTTCAAAGGCAGAGCTTACCTCTTCTGCCTCAAATAAGCAAAGAAAGAGTTACATACAATGCTGCTCGAACATAACACACATTTTTGAAGTTGCCCAATTTTAACTTCATTAATAGTTGAAAATACTAAATGTTTGTTGTGTTACATATATATGAAGGGAATAAGAGTTCATAGCTTAGAGCGAGGGAGATAAATACGTTACATAGACTTTACAGCTCCATCCCTACCAAAACATGAGAGAAGAATGGCAATTCTTTGGCCCTGAGGGTGACTGGCATTATGTGGCCTGTGCTCACATCACTAAGATACTCTCTCCAGATGTGGGTCTCCTGCTAACGAGCAGTCAGGACCCTGCCCAGCTGGGAAAGGGCTTGCTGCTCTGCCCCAAACCATTCACAGGGTCTAACAGGGCCAACAACTGCCTGGCAACGCAGCATGCCAGCAACCTATAGATTTCCAAATGCAATGTTTACCTTGTTATAAAATAGTTATGATACTAGCAGGCTTTTTCAGCAGACAAAAATGATATTCAGGATACATAAGCAATGACTCAGGACATTTATACTGATCAGTCTCTGCCAAGTCAAACAAATGAGAGCATTTTCACTGTTCTTTCAGATCAATATGTATTTCATTTCTGGAAACTGTTGCCCTACATCTCAGCAGAAGTTATCTGAAGCATGTGTGATCCCAGCAAGGAAGCCATAAGAATTTTCAGGAATAAATCCTGTAGCTGTGAATTGTTGCTTCTTCCCTAGTTGTACTCTAGGGTCCCCAAGGGCACCACAAGCCCTGAGTGGCCCAGCCTGCTCCTCCTAAGGGATCCCCTCGTCCTGCCCATGGCCCAGGACACTACGTCACCCCCCAGAGCCATCAGCTGCTGCCCTAGTGATGCCACAACAGGACCACTCTCCAGCTTCCTGCAGCCCTGCCCTACCTGGCCATGGGCCCTGCTAGGCTAGTTCCGTTGGGAGGACGAAATCCCAGCCTGGCTTTGGCCTGTCCCTGTTCCCAGGGACGTGCCCAATGCCCAGCGCTGGAGCTGCCCTGGTGCCCTCTGGCTGCCCTGCTCCTGGCTGAGGCGGTGGGACAGGACCTCATGCCAGGCCCTTCCCTGACAGATCATCCCCCTTCCCCTAGAACCCAGCTTGGGGAGCCAGCAGCCCCCACTGCACCTGTACGTATAAAATCTGCTGCAAAAACCCACTGATGCCATCTTCTTATGGCATTTCAGAACATTCCAAAATATTGGATCCAAACCCAAATTCTCCTCCCTGTCTTGAAGACATAAGATCTGAACATGCGTGAAAGGAACAATTTGCTTTCCACATGCAGAATAATCATCTATAATGCCAAAGAGATAAAAACTATTCAGGCATCAGATGAGGCATTACTGAAGTTTTCCTTAAATAACCTGAGCAAACAATGTATGGGGGAAGGAGGGTGTGTGTATGAATATGGGGATATATATAAATATGTATGTGCATACACTGCATTTATATACACAGTAAGCTATGCATCACCTACAGCATAATTATTGACTCATATTACACTTTTAAAGAAAAAAAAATAAAGTTATTAAACAGTTAAGTGAACACTAATAAGAATTCATTATATTTGACATAAGCCACAGCTGTAACAAGTAAGTACAGTGTTAGAACTTACGCTTCAAACTGAGGTTAATAATGAGATTTTTCTGAAGGGAAAAATGCATGACATACTAAAATGCAATTCTCTGGTCTGTTCCTCACAGACTGCAGTTCTAAGGTTTCCAGTGTCCTCTGCATGCACTGATCATCACAGCCAGTAAGTGCTGTGCTGGTTTACTGCTTTATAAGGAATTCTCAGCAATTTGTCTTTTAGGTAAGAGTGCTTGAAATTTTTGGCTGAGGTTTTCTTCAAAACAATGACTCATCATAACACAGAAGAAGAAGAAGAAAAAGATTCATTATTAAATGCATGGAAACAATCATTGATGGGTAACACACAGCAGTACTGTTGTCACGCTTAACGATGAAAGTCCAGCCGAAGCACGTTTTACGAATGTCTTGCAATATAAATTATTCAGATCTATATGAGGTTTCATTTATGCATACACATGTGTAAGCGCTGCTGCAATTCTGCATGTTCTACATACATAAACATCAGCAAAGACTTCTTTGCATCTATTATTAGCAGAACCAGAAAAAAGTCTTTTTAAGATCTCAAATAAATATTTCCTGATTTGCCACATGTGCTTTTAAGACCTTAGTGTTTCCTATAATGGAATACATATATTTCATAGTTACAGTGCAGTTAGAGATGTCTTTATCTTTCACAAGATTTCAGTGGCTCAGCATCACCACATAGTCTTTTCATGTGACATAACAAGTGTTTTCCCGGCATACTGACAATATCTGTCTAACTAGTAACAATTAATATCCCTTACTTGTCCCTGTCTCAGTACATGCATACTTTAGACAAAAAACTTAACTACTCCAACTGCTTGATATTCCAGCATTCACATTTGAAATTACAATGTGGCTGGGCATGCACTGTCTTGACACTGAAGGGGATTTGGTCTTCTTTTCATTCCAGTCTTCCCTGGTACTTAAAATGAGTTCAAATTATTTCCCCGAAGGTCAGTTTTAACACTATCATTTTTAGACACTCTGTTCTTCCTGTCATGCCCACAGCCTAACCAGCCTTTTCATTCTAACAGAACCCTATGTGTTCATTTGCATGGAAGAGAATATTAAATTACTCTATAATTCAGATATTTCAGAATAGCAAACAAACATAATTAATATTAAATATAGGAGCCAATTGTAACACACATAGTATGCACGTCCATCACTTCTTTTTCTTTGTTATTTCAATCAAAATGAGAAAATCCTATTCTTGTTATCTTCTAATTTAATCAATCATACCACTTTTTTCTATTTTTCTAATACTCTTTCTGAGGAATTGGCATGAATCAAACTTAGTGCAACATAATATAATCTTTGCAACATAGTTTTAGATGAATCCTGTTCGTAACATTTCAGATTTGCCTATCAGTCTAAAATGACCAGTTTGAATTAGGAGGATTTGTGCTAGCTGTTTTTTCTCTATTTTTTGTATACATTGCATAGATAAATAGAGTAATTTAGAGACAAAAGCATAATGTTGATACCAGCCCATTAAAAATAAAATTAAAGTTATTAATACACACTGTCAACGTAAGTGATGGATTAACTATTGTTAGATATCCTAGGCCAAAACTGGCTGATTTTCTGGCTGTAGCCATTCACAATTATTGGGCTCTGTAAAGGAACAAATGAATAAAAATATTACATTTTTACTTTTAGAATCTAACTATCTCTTTAAATGTACCATCTGATCTTCAAAACACTCTATGACAACTGGTTGATAAAAATCGTTTGTCGTGTGTTTATGACTTTTTTTGAAAAAGGAAATGAATAATATTTTAGTTTGCAGTAGCCATTTTATATTGTTTCACCTTACAAAAGTAAAAAGTGAAGATAAATAGTGGAAATAATTTAGATGTCCACAATAGATCCGTTCTAAAATGCAATTCAGTGAAATCCTACAGTACCAGCTCTGCTAATGTGTCCCACTGCTCCACAGGTAGACTTCAGTTTGCAAAAGGCCAGCACAAAGTAAGCCTCTGTATCTTGAAATTAAAAATTAAAGGGGGGACAAGCTAAAATACAGAAATTGTTTCAGGTCACAACGCATTTGGAACAAATGTAATAAGTGCAAACTGATTGAATATTTGAAAGCTCCCAAACATTGACCTCAATGGAACTGGATCAATAGCAGTCAAGGAGAGGCCACTGTTGAGTTCCCCGCTGGGCCAGATATTTTGTTTCCTGCCAAGCCTGCTACTATTAATCACTAGTGAGTTTGGCCTTATTGGACCAGCTCAATGAAACACTATAGAGAAAATAAATTACATTACAAAACATGTAAGAAGAGCTTCTTTGTCCTTTCAGTGATAAACCTGCTTTATTCACAGGATCTCAGTAGTACACACTAATACAGATAAATAAAAATTAGTAACTCTGACAAATTTTGTTATGTGCAACTGTAAAAATTCCTCCTGTTTTCATATGCAACATCAATTCAGATTTGACACTTGTTACTGTCTTTGATCACTGCTACTGAAGAGATAGGATTAGCTGTGCTAAGTAGGGAGAAAAGATATGATATAAATCAGTCACTACAAAAACGTTTTAGAAAAGTAAGTAGCTCTTTTATAGAAGGTGACACAAACAGAAATTGTATTCTCTTCAAGAAATACTACAAAATCCTAAGTGCAGTTTGAATTTCGTCTTGGAAAAATTCAGTGGAATATGAAATACCTTATGAAAACTAAGTTGAGAAAGATCCATGTTCATCCCTGTCAGTTATCCAATGTAATGAGCTGGAATTCATGCTTTCCTGCCTATTGCATTTATTTCTCTCTGTCTGTGTCATGTCCCTCCTAATCTTCAGGAGATTCTAGGTATCTTTACCAGATCTCTATAATCATGCTCAAACCTCTTTTTTGTACAGCTACCTTTGTCCTGGGAAGCAATGCGTAGAGATTTTGCTCCCAGTGCCTCTTACTGCAGTGGATGTTAATATGGCTGCAGGAAGAGCAGGGTTTCATGCTTAGATTGTCTGTGGCTTTGGTATGCTACCAGTCAAAAAGCAATAATGGAAACCCCAACAGGAAAACAGCAATTCTCTGCAGTTTATTACCCAGTCAAATCTGGAGATAATTTCCTCTCATCAGCTACTGGTATTTTCCTGGTGCCAGAACTTTTCCCCAGTCAGAGTTCCTGCAAATGGTGTAGGTATACAAGCTACCCCGAAGAAAGACCAAAAAAGTTTCATAAGTGTGTCTCAGTTAACCAAAGCAAAAGATCAAACATATGATAAAAATTAAATCTTACTATTAGTCCTGTAATACTGGACTATCTTGGAATTGAAAGACTGTCCTGGTTTGAGATAAAACAGAGCCAATTTTCTGTTTAGTAATTTTAATTCTCAGTTAAGCCTCTTCTAAATAACTGCATTCTCTGAAATTAATGGCATGCTCTTCATACAGTGTCCACTTCCAGCATGGTAAAACCTGATGTTATGGGATACAAGGGATGGTATGCAGAGAGGCTCTTGCCTATACTTATTGCTATGACAACCAAGGTCAGGTAACTTTGTTATTTGCTCCATTGGAGGGTCAGAAGTGGAAGAGCATAGACCAGTCACACCTGTGGGGGGAAGTGGACAGGGCAGTTGACTCAAAACTGACCGATGAGGTATTCCATGCCATCTGCCTGAGATAGCCAAATAGGCTAAAAGGTCTAATTTTGTTGTTTGCCCTCAATATAGGAAGGATATGGACCTGATGGAGCAGGTCCAGAGGAGGGCCACGAAGATAATCAGGGGGCTGGAGCACCTCTGCTATGAAGACAGGCTGAGGGAGCTGGATTCATTCAACCTGGATAAGAGGAAGTTCCAAGGAGACCTAACAGCAGACTTTCAGTGCCTGAAGGGGGCTACAGGAAGGCTGAGGAGAGTCTGTTTACAAAGGCCTGCAGTGACAGGATGAGGGGCAATGGATTTAAGTTGGAGAAGAGCAGATTCAGATTGGATATTAGGAACAGGTTCTTTACCCTGAGGGTGGTGGAACACCAGAACAGGTTGCCCAGGGCGGTGGTTGAGGCCCCTTCCCTGGAGATATTCCAGGTGAGGCTGGATGAGGCCCTGGGCAACCTGGGCTAGTTGGGGGTGTCCCTGCGACTGCAGGGAGGTCAGACTAGATGGCCTTTGGAGGTCCCTTCCAGCCTGGATGATTCTGCGATTCACTTGAAGGAAGAGACCTGGGTTGAAGCCCATCTTTCAATGACAGTCCCTGTATTAGGCGTTAAGTATTGGAAAGTTGGAACTGCATCATCATGAGGCTACAGTCACACAGATGTTCTCTTTCTGGCTGGTAGATATGTAACTGCTCCAAACAGTGAAAAAGCTTCAACAGCAGAGCCTTTCAACAGAAAGCCTTACCATGGAAGGAAATGAAGAGACTAAGATAGACTTGGTAAGAGTTTGCAAGTCTAGACTTGTGTTTGGATGACTCTCCTAAAAATCAGTAAATATAAGGAAGAGGCAGTGGACTCTATATTCTGCATTGTGGAGGCTAGGTAGCTGTAACTAACATGGAAATAACTAAGCAGTGCTGCCACCACCACTGACACTACATGAGAAAGGGATACTGTTCAAGGAAATAATTTTTAAGACTTTGGAGAGGTTTTCTTGTACCATGGAAACTAGTTGTCAGAGTCCATAAGGAGGCAAGGGATAAGAGGGAGCCTCACAGTCGGGTCTCGCTCAGAATGCTAGTCCTGATGGATGCCATTCTCAGCTGCTTTATCCTTCATGTATTGCATAGGAAGCCTGTGTGCTTCATGACTGGCTTCTGCCCCAGCAACAGAGTTTAGGCAGTTCCAGGCACTTTCCTGAAATTGTGACAGTATCAAAAAAATATTGGAAGCCAAATGATTACTCTCTGAAACTGCCTTGAGCTAACTACTAATTAGTGTTTTGTTTGATAGCTCTTTCGTAGATGGATGCAGCCGGATGAAAATAAACCACAAAGGGAGCATATTCTTGCTTATCATTAATTTTTACTTAGTTTTGTAGACACTTGTGAGACACTGCAGTAATCTTCTTAATTTGTCATATATTGCAAATTGATTCAGTTGATTAATTTGTTTCATGAGTCTTTTTTTGCTACTTCTCACAAGTCTAATCAAATATATAAATTTTATAATAAGTTGGATCATGTAATATTGCTCAAAATAATCTGATGAGCTTCTACTTTTTTACAATATTAGATATCACTGAAATTTACTAGTAAATCTTCCTATGTCCTGAGGGCATTTTCCATGCAGTAGAGAAGCAGGACTCTGAAATTACTTGTTTAGATTTTAAAAATCAAGCCAGTCCTCCTCCTACCACATTGACATGCAAAAATATTGACTACAGTTTGCAAAATAAATGAACAGAAATACATGACTTTTCAAACTCTTGCTTTAATACATACACTCATGAACCGTAACTAGATTATGACATGTGTGAGTGCTTCACAGTTCCTGGGTCCAGTCATTTGCCCCTGCTGCATCCTACATCTGTGTCAGGTCCAAATCAAGGTATGCACCTATGCATGATGGTTTCCAGACACAGGAAATCAAGGCGTATAGACCAGATGGAAATGCAGGTACAAACCACCATGATAGGCCAGAACTCAGGAAAGTTCTATATTTTAGGAAGCAATTTTGATTGTTCTAAAGATGTGGCCTTTTAGCTAGAAATAGGGTTACTTTTTTCATTAGAAACCCAGCAGGGCATCTCTCCTAATGCTCACCGACTTAAAGCCTGTTTGTTCTTAACAGAGGTTTGAGACATCTCTCCTGTCAACAGCTTAAAAAATTGATGTTTTGGCAGTATCCCTTGCAGACAGATTAGCTATTGTCTTGATTTCAAGTTCAGGTACTTAAAAATGTGTCACTACCTACATATTAAATAATAAAAAAAAAACCCTAAAACACTTTTACCTATAAACTAATCTCCTTAACCATGTATTAGTGACTGAAGTATGGTTTTCTCCTAGGCTTTAATTCACCTCCACCAACAAAATACTCTTCCGAAAAAGCTTGGTTTTGCCTTCATGAGGATCTTAGGACACGTTAATGCTAACATTCTGACAGGATCTAGCAATAACACTTCTGAGTGAAGCAGTTCCGCTCTGCAGGAGAGACTCCTATCATCTTCAATGTGTGATCAACCATGACTCCAGAATTTCAAAGAGGAAACAGACTATCACAGAGCTGTGTGAGGGGCTAGCCCCAGGTATGTGGGATGAAAATCAGGAAGATTTCAAAGGACCTGTGCTTGTACAGAAATGGGTCATTCTTCTCAACTGTACTGCAGCATTACTAGTACAGTCAGACATCGAATTGCTGTGGTATTAGGTTCGCAGCAGGACTCTTTAAGTGTTTTTTGCATAGATATTTACACTGGGAGCATTCGTGGGACTGTAGCTTGATTTCAGAAAAGAGGGCGTTTCAAATCAAGTTGAGGTCATTGATAGCACATACATACTTATTTTCTCCATCTTAAGTAGAAGCATTCTGCCAGATATTAAGGATAGCTCTCACTGGTACTGCAGGCATTGGTAGATGTCTTACAAAACTATTTGAATGCAAATGCAGTAAACAGCATACAAATAATTTGGGCATGCAGTAACAGCATACAAATAATTTGGGCCTGCAGCACTCAGTAGAAAGACACAGAAAAATATATTTAGAAGAACAGACCAAGGACAGTTTTTGCTAGGCTTCAAACCCACTGAATATCTATCAGTTATAACTTTAAGCATACGAGGAACAGGAGAGATCCAGTGTATGCTTATGTCTCAGTAGCACATATGACATTCCCAGGTGACCCATTGAAAAAAATTACGATAACAGAACCCCAGACTGAACTTAACTAGAAAAGCAATACACATATTTTTAGACTATTTTGTATGCAGCTTAGACCTGAATGCCTATAGAACACTTGTGAAGAAGGGGCTGCTTTAGTTTGAGTGATGTAAGTAAGTGTATATGTGTAGTTTTTCTGCTAAAGGAGTGGTTGTTTCCAGACATACATGATCAGGTGCTAGGCTTTTATGATAACATACTCACCTCTATGCTCAGCAGAAACACATAATCTCAGTAGAGAAGAAAGTCGATTAGTTATTTTTTCCATCAGAGAGTTTAGTGACTCCAGAAAACTGTGTTATCAACCAAGAGAGACCAAGTTCTCTGTGTCTTACAGAGAATCATTGCCTAGTTTGGTAAGATATCTACCCTCTCATGAAGACTGATATTATTTAGTGCATCTTCGATCCTATGCTTGTATACTTACCTAAGTATTGAGTTCATTAAGAACCTCCCTTCCTGATGCCTCTCTTCCTACTTATTTTTTCTTGTAATTAAATGAAAAATCTGCTATTTATGGTAGAAAAAAGATACAAGCAGAAATTAACTGAAAAGTAGATGCAAAGATATGTTGCCTTTACACATTCAGCATTAAGAAGTGTCTTTCCCTTAGCTACACACACAGTCCTTATAAATTTCTCTGAATATAGATTGATACTGATATCTATATGAGTATAAAAACCAGCTTGGTTTTGCAGAAGACAGATGTTCAGCAGAAGGCATACATGAGTATAGAAACTAAACATAAACAGTCAAATTATTTAATTCACTAAAAAAAGAAAAAAAAAAAAGAGAAAAAGAAAGGTAAGTAGGACTTTGTAATTCTGCAAAAACTTAGGAGAGACATGGAATTATTTTGAAGAGTCACTGGTCAAGATGACATACAGCATGACCCCAGTCATCTGATATATAATTTGAATGGTATGCAACGGAGAAGTGAAATGGACACAAAAAGAAGTGAATGGATGTCCATTCTGTATTTAAAATATTAATGTTTTATTGTATTAGAGCAAGTTATGTTTAAAATAAAGTATATGAAGGTGAAAAAATAAATTGCAAATGCAAGAGCAGAGATTCATTTTGCATAATTCATTAAAAATATTATTTTGAAATTAATCTCTTCAGATCCATCAGACTTTGCGTTTTGAGATTCTTAAAAAAAACCCAAAATTAATTACAGTTTACGTACTTTTAGATAGTTGACATTTACATACTTTAGGAAGTATTGTTGCATTGTAGATTTCTCACAAGTTTTTCTTTTAACAGCTGCTGATTTCCCATTTGAATATCATACAGTAGATTTATAGAAAGGCATAAGAAATGCATAGTAATTATTAAAAATGTTTTGGAAATCTATACATTTGAATTGCCCATGGGATATAAAAGTTTAAAATAATAAAACAAAATCCTATGAAATTAAGATCAGAAGACAATATTGTTCAGCCATCACATAAAATTAGCATGATAACAAGCATGTGGGAGCACCCAGCCAAACCAGTTTCAGAGCACAGTAGGTGAGATGCAGGGGGTTGACATTCGACTCAGCTTCATCTCTGCCTTGCCTTATCTATGCAGAGATGACCTAGAGGGAGTTGCAAAAACGGTTCAGCCAGGGGTTGTCTCAAGGTTGCATCACAGTAAGAACTGAAACCGAACGGAAACAAAAGGAATGCCCTGAGTCCCATCCCACCACTATTCCCCTGATTTTGAGTGCTAGACATCACAAAAATAGCAACAGAATCTTAGGAGCCACTGCACCAACAGAGGTAAATATTCCAGATAGGGTAATCCACTCAGGTGTGATCCTGCCCCCCGCTGAGTCAGGAAATATAAACTGTAAGGTCTGGGGAGAAAAAAGGGGAGTCCTTCAATGATACAGTTGGCCTGTAGGAGATTCGTTCCCCCCTTGTCCAGGACACTGTACAGGGTAACTTCCCAGGGACTGAGTGACCTTACCCGAGAGAGAGAGTAAGGGATTCAGAAACATACGTATGGTTTATGGCATGCTATTAAGGTTGTGGTTGGTGTCCTCTTTTAAGATCATAGAATCATAGAATGGTTAGAGTTGGAAGGGACCTTAAAGATCATCAAGTTCCAACCCCCCTGCCATGGGCAGGGACACCTCTCCCTAGAACAGGTTACTCAAAGCCCCATCCAGCCTGGCCTTAAACACTTCCAGGGATGGGGCATCAACAACTTNTTCTGGGCTGCCAGCGCGCACTGCTGGCTCATGTAGAGCTTCTCATCCCTGAGCACTCCCAAGTCCTTCTCCTCAGGGCTGCTCTCCAGCCATTCTCTGCCCAACCTGTATTTATGGCTGGGATTGCCATGTCCCAGGTATAGGACTCTCCACTTGATATTAATATCTAGTGCCCACAAGCTTTGCATTGTCACTTTTCAGGATCACTTGGAGGTTTTAGTAGTGTGTTTTGTGAATTGATTTGAAGTTGCAATAGTGCATTCGTAATTGTACACATTGGACCTGCAGTAGTGGCGTATTGGAACTGTGAGTGAAGTCTAAATAAACTGTCAATTTGAACCTCTCAGTGAAGTCCTTTTCCCTTTTTGCCACACCAACTAAACTGGGACAGCGCTTAAACATAGATAACAGTGAATAATCTGTGTTTAAATTTCATCCTCTCCCCCCAAAACGGTATAATCATTGAGTTCACAGAGCTTTGAAATGACTTATTGGGAAAATTAAATAAATTGCGAGATGAGACTACACTGAATGCTCTATTCAGAAAAAGAATGACTCATCATCCATTTGCTCCATGACTGAACTGAGCTTTACAATATTTGAGACTAATACAGCACAGCTTCTGAAATAAAGAAAATCCATTTGCTCTGGCACAAATGGCAAATAAACTCCATCATTATGAGCAGATTTAACAACATCTGCTGAGCTTTTAACATTTTCAGTCTTATTACTTTATAGCTGGAGCTGGTCAAACACTGAAAACATTTTTTTCCCCACACACTTGCTAAATGCTTGCCTACTTTTTAAATTCCTTCCCTTTTAAGTTTCCCAAACTTATCCATTTATTACGCACATTTCTGAGACAACTATTATGAGTAGAACTAGATACTGATGACTTCTCCAAAAGAAACGGCTGGGAGCAGCAAATGGCTCTGCTAATTTTAAGAAGCAAGGAGAAGGAGAAAACTTGCCAAAAGTTTTGAAACTACTCGTGATCTGAAGGCTTTAAAATTTAGGTTCATGATGATTTATCTAATTCTTATTGATGAGAATGCTCAGTGTGCACCAGGGATATTTTAGGAGTTGAAATGCTCTTGATTAAAAAGAGGAACTGGGAATTTAAAAGCATTTTCATAGAGGATTTTTTCTCCAAGGAAAACTGACTCACAAAGCTGGTGTAGTTTTTATGCTTTTGAGCTGGGAATGTCTGTATCTGCATCTCTTATTACCCATATAAAAATTGTGTTCAGATATGCTCAGTTTTGATCAATAAAATATGAAACAATATATAAGATTTTTTCATGGTTTACAGTTAACAAAATGCTAACTTCATTTTCAATTAATTTTCTATCTTCTATATACCTTCTTTTGAATGCTGCCAAGAGCCTTGGAAACCTTCAGTGACTTTTCCAGAAAATGTTTGTGCTATGATACAGTAATACATGTGAATTGTGAATATGTGTATAATATGAAATATATGTGAACTATCGATTCTGTGATTCCTTTTAAAAACAGACAAATATTTACATGTGGGATGAGTACCACTTCACAGCCATCTGCTGAACTAGAAAATACATTTTCAAAGGAAGATATTTTCTGTGGCCTTTTTGTTTCATACTGATGGTAATACCTGCAATTAATCCTAAATTTGACACCTAACTTGTTCCTAAATTTTAGTTTCCTACAGAAATGTTCTGCTTAAAATAGCTCCCTACACAGAAAGTGAAAAGATTTAGGTTCTTTTAAAGCTCCAAAGCTTTTCTCTTTCAAGGTTCTGGAGGATAGTTATTTCCAACCCTATATTTACCAAGTAATATTTTTATTTAATTGTTGAGTTGCTGGTATTGCACACTTTAAATGGGTTTATAATAAACAATTATATAAGTTTTTATGTAATTAAAATTAATAAAGATCCTATATAATGTCAAACCCTCCCCCATGTCATGCTTCATTTAGAACAAAATTTCTGTGTGATTTGGAGACTTAGTTGAGCTCTTTCTGGCCTTTTAATACTGTGAAGTATCTTGAAACCTGTTTAATGAAGAATTTTCTTTTTTGTTTCAGTTTGTTGTATGTCCTGCGGTTTTAAGATTGCCACCATCCGTAAGTGTTTTGTCTGGGATTTTCTTTGTGTACTTCTACACTTCTGACAAGTAACTGGGAACTGGCTAAATTCTGCAGAGCTATATATTGTAAATGCATAAACAGGCATGTGCTAAATCATATGCTGAATTTGTGCCATTTCAGTTGCTAGAACATTGCAATAGACCAATGGATTAACAAAGTATAGCTTTATCTTATTATCTGGCTGTGGACTTTGTGTACCTAATCAATAAACTAATTGAGCTCTGACAGTTGTCTCCATCACATCCTTAAGGAAGCAAAGTTAACAAAATCAAACTGCT
The DNA here is from genome assembly GCA_013400375.1 of Thinocorus orbignyianus. Lineage (NCBI taxonomy): Eukaryota > Metazoa > Chordata > Aves > Ciconiiformes > Thinocoridae > Thinocorus > Thinocorus orbignyianus. The sequence continues at coordinate 98,686 of VXBW01002928.1, forward strand.
AATTAATCAATTCCAGATAAATATTCTCCGAACAAAACTTGAACTAAAACTTGGATGAAAAGCTACAAATGCATTGCAAAAGACAACCAAATCAATGAACCCAAACCCCCCACCATTTCCCCAACACATAGGAAAATCCATAAAACCCCCCAGAATTATATTGCTTTATCAGCTTTATTGTATCCATACCTACAAGCTTCCTTTTCTTTGTTTTCTACCTCTGATGAAATTTCACTTCCTAAATGAAATGGTAGAATGTAGAAGTAGCTTCTTACATTCATTCTACATTTTCCCATATGTAATTTAATCACCTTATTTCTAGTTTGTATCCTTTGCATCCTCTAAGTAATTCTATTCTCACTTGGATGAGAATAATTTCTTCGGGCATTTGTAGATTTACTTAGATCTTAAACAAACAATATTTCTCTATATATACATCTCTCACCTTTTTTTTTTTTCTTAAATAAATTATATCCTTTTATTTTGGGTACAATCTGCCTTTCTACCTCCGTATACCTGGAGTAGAATACATTTTGTCATGTGAATCATCTGCACTTTTGGAAGACTTATTTTTCTGTTCCATGATCTGTTGCATAATAACTGACTCCTCCGGCCTCTTTATCGTCATACACACTACTGAAATCTGTCAGAATTCTTTTGCACTAATGTTGTTAGGTACAAGATAGAGGTTTCCATCTAATCTAGTTGCTGGGTTCATATTCAAGAAAGAGAAATCAGATTTTGTATAGGATGACCCATCTCAATCAAAGATGGGTGCCTGCTGGCCAGGTGAATAAATTGCTGGAAGAGCCTATTTCAACCTAGTGACTGTATAGAGTGCCTGTGGTGATTGGAGTAGACTTAGACATCAGATTTTTACATGCCTAAAGCTTAGATGAGACTGCCAACTTCTGCAACTTGCTGTGCTGAATAATCAGTGCTTAGCTATAACTGGAAAGATGAGCTCAAAGAGTCCTAGCAGTCTGGAAACTAGCTCAACTATTCAATAAATCACAGATCACCATCTTTGTACCCCGGTTTGTCTATCAGTTTTTATTGTTGTTATTGTTATGCTTCAAGAAAGCTATTTGCATTAAAAGGAGATTTGCATACTGGGAAACGATGATGGAAACCAGCAGAAAGGAAGTAAAAGGAGGGCACAAAAGGAATAATTTTGCATCACGTGTAAAGGAAAATTAGAAAGCAGTGTAATCAGAAGTTTAGTAAGAAGAGGAGCAGTTCTAAATCTTGGAGGTAAGAATGGAAGGAATATCCAGGCATCTATTTCTTATTGACTTTAGTAAGGTTAGAGGAAACGGGTGGAGACTCTGCTATAATCGTAGAGAAGATTTTTGTGAAAGTGTTTGAGCTGCCTGCAATGGAGAAGCTGTTATATAAAGGTTAGAAGGAATAGCAGGGATGTAACTTCAAACACAAGCAAGTGAAATGTAAGATCTGGTATTTACCTATATGAGGACAGCAGAAAATTATGGACTCACAACTTCTCTGTCAGTTTTAGTAGTATCTCAAGGCAGAAGGAAGACAACAGACAAGACTGTTACTCTTTGCTGTTCATTTCCATATAGCAATTTTTCTATCTTCCACTGCTGTTTTATAGTTTACTAGCAGTTATTCTTCCTTTTAATGCATTTAGCCTGGGCCACCTTTTCAGTTACTTGTTATTTACAACATCTCAAGTATGCTGAATATGAAGTAGAGCGGTAACATACATAATTTTATTTGATGTGTGTTTTGGTGAACTAAGAACTTGTAATGCAGGTATCATAAACCAAGTTAGAACATAAGCCAGCATTCATTGTATCTCTGAACTCACACTGAACTCTTCTGGAGTCCTAAGTTCACCAAGCATGTGAAGCCATTTAATGTCTTGGAAGGAAATGAGTACTGATACATTTTTTAACTGAAGTTGATTTATGTGTTTTATATAGATTAAAGTCTAGTTTGCATGACTTGTCTCTATTTAAGAACATCAGAGTTTATTCAGTTGTGTAAGTGGAGAGATCAAAACTCTGCTTAAATCAAGGACTTGCCGGATCAGCTGTATGTTGGACCGTATGGGTGTCTTTTGCAGTGTCCAGGGTAGTCTGAAGCTGATCTACAGTGACTTGTGTACTTGCTGATGCACGCTTCCCTTCTGGATTATGTAGCAAGGTGTTGGCAATGGGGTGGTTGCTGGGGTAGTGCCCATCAGGAGAAGGCACAGCCAGTTCCAGCCAGATCTCCACCACTGGCCAAAGCCCGGTACGTCACTCCAGTGTTGTTACAGAGAAACAAGCTCTACCTTGACAGCTTTTGTGTGTTCAGGTGCCCCATTATCAAACAGTGAAGCCACATGGTCCAAGGACTAGTATACACAGGGCAGGATGCAGAGATCAGGTAGATTTTGGATACTGAGAATATCCCAAGAAGGAATCAGACAAACTAAAGTCAATGGGATGGGAACATTCCCTTTCTCTTGCACAAATCTTGCTGCTGCTTTCTTCCTTATATCATCAATTTTAATTCCACTTTAAGGGAAGGATATGGTTAACACAGATGGTAAGGGAAACTCCCTAGTTTTTTAGTCCTGATCTGTTGTCAGTTCAGGGACTAGATAACCCTTACCCGTAGCTACAGCAAATGAAGCAGAGAAGAGATTTGAAATCAAATGGAATTCCTGAAATTCAAAACTCTTTAAAAACGTGGTCTTTGGTGTATGAGGTCCTAGATGTACTCAAATGTACATAGATAACTGTACTGGTTTAAATTATTATATTGACTTTAATGTGATGTGTCAGAAGGGTAATTCATTGTTATTGTGGTCATGCTGACCATTCATTCTGCTGCATATTCTTAAAAGATTTAATAATTTTTAAGTAAACATTGGGAACGTCTGAGGATTTTCCTGCAATTGTTTGCCTCCATTGCCTTTTGACTTCAGTGCTACATGATAATACACGTTTTGTGGAAAAAATACATAATGACTTTTACCTATTCTTTCTTCAAATAAGCTATAATCTGATATGCTGTGATCCACTTAAATATGAGATTCAGTAATAAAATACAGTACAGATAAACTTTAATTTGGCTTGACACTTCAAACTATAAAGTTGTAAAATACGTCTTTGGTTTTTAGTAGCTATGAAAAAAATTGATCTCCAACTAGTCATGCTTGATGTCATTAGAGGTCTATATTTCCTGTCTGACAGATTTTAATGCCTTTTTATTTTATTTTATTTTATTTTTTAATGAGGTATAAGGCAAAATTCAGAGAAGCATCTCAGTGGCTTTGCAGCCAAACTATCACTGAAAGTCAATTTAACTCCATAACTTTTGAAAAATGAACTTACAGAAAACTTGCCTCCGTCTACTTTGCTGTAAAAAGTTGTGCAAGCATACTTGATCTCTACTCCTTTGACCAGAGAAAATGAGCTTGATGGATGTAACGCTTCCCACAGCTTAATAAACTTAAACATGTTTAAATCAAAGCTTCCTACCATCTAAGTAGGTTAAGTACAATTAAGCAGACTAAAGTGACTCTATTCTTGTAACACCCCAGATGGAAAGCCCCTGAAACTCATTTTCCATATACATCACCATATGGTATGTTTTGGAAGCTACCATAGCAGGATTGCTTTTGAGTGAGGACAGCTTAGATTCATCTTGAAGGTGCTTTGGGAGAATACACCCGTCACCAGTCTTCTGTCTTTTCCAACTGAAGGGCACCCACCTGAATCATCCTGATGAACAGAGCCACAGAAATATGATTTGAAGATAGAGGTGATCTCTCCAGCAAGACAGTCCCAAGCTGTGTTGCAAATAGCATGCGATTTATTGCTTGCTACACTGGTAACTAGGAAAGAAGAATTATTCATGCAGTAAATTGAATCAGGGCAAAATATTAATGAAATATCTTAGTTCTATGCTTCTCTTTGTTTCTTTTTTTTTTTTTTTTTTTTTTTTTTTTTTTTAAGTAAACATAACCACATTGTCACTCCAATNCTCATGCCTTCCCTTTATCCCCACACATAATTTGTAGTAAAAGCTGATCACCAATTAAACCTTTCGTTTCTGCCATCAGTCTTATCTGCTTCTTAAGCATTTCACAAGTTTGCTCAAAACAGCTGTTATCCTGCTCCTACACTTTCTCAGCAAGGAAGTTAGTTCTCAGGTAATTCATTCCCTGCCCCTGGAAATACTATAGAATGATAACACATTGGTCACTGAGCATTTTCTACACATTCCTGTAAACACACACAGACCTTCATTTGTCTGCATACTGAGTGGAAATTGTGTAACTGTTGCCTGCACGTACAAACACCACACCAAGAGATCTTGGGAGAAGCAGTAGGAGGTGATTTACAAGCGTGTTATTGCAGCCATCTATTTCGTTAGAATAAATACTAAGTTAGTAGCCTTCGTGGTAAGTGCTAGGAAAAAATCTCTCACAGGGGTGTTGCGTGGTAGGCCGTTTACTCTTGAGGTCCCACAAATGAAGTTTTAACGGCTTGAGGCGACTCAAGTATCCTTTGTTTACTCTCAAAAACACATTACTAAACTGTCTGTTGGGAGAAAATCATGGATAAATATAACCTGTAGCAAATGTATACTTAAAGCTAAATTCTAATTAAAGTCAATTTTATTTACTCCAGGGGTGGACAATTCAATTGCATCATAGCTTTTATTTCTGTGATGTGGCGGGTGTGGGAGCCACAAAGTGCTGCTCTTGGAGATGCAGCTTGGCGTTCCTCGGCAGAGATGGCCTCTTCCCCCTCAAAAAGGAAGGGGAAGGTGCTGATGCTCCATCCCACCCTCCGGGGAGAAGCTTCCAGCTCCAGCACAGGCACCCCGCTGGGTGGTCACATCCCCGCACCCCGAGGAGCGCGGTGGGGCTGGGGAAGGCGTTCAGCACCACGGACAGCTGCCGGGACGGGCGGCAGCGGAGGGACGGACGGACACGGGGTGACAACGGGCACAACCAGCCGCCGAGACACAGCCACAGCCTGCGGTCACAGGCACAGAGGCCACACACAGACACACATACCCACAGACACACATAGACACACACACAGACACACAGACACACACACAGACGCACACGGACACAGACACACACGGATACACATACAGACACAGAGACACACAGAGACACAGACACACAGAGACACAGACACACAGAGACACAGACACACAGAGACACAGACACACAGAGACACAGACACACAGAGACACAGACACACAGAGACACAGACACACACGGATACACATACAGACACACAGACACACATGTAAACACACACAGACACAGATATACACACACACAGACACAGAGACACACACACACAGACACAGAGACACACAGAGACACACACACAGACAGACACACAGAGACACAGACACACAGAGACACACAGACACACAGAGACACAGACACCACCCCCCAATCCCGTGCAACCCACGTTCACACGTGCAGCAGCACACACGCCACAAAACCCCTCCCCTCCCCATGGGCACAGGCACCGTCAGGCAGACAGTGAGACGCTGGCACAGGCACACACCCGCACATGCACAAACCCATGCCCACGCTCCCACTGGCAGGAACAGACACATGGAGGCACACACGTACTGACTCGCAGAGGAATACACACACACAGGCACACCGACAGGCAAACACAGGCACACGCATGCATGCGTGCACAGACAGCCACACATCCGGATGCTCACAGACACATATGTGTGCACACACACAGACACACACACACAGACACACACACACGCATGTGCATACACCCCTCCGAGACACACACACACAGACATACACACGCACATATGTGCACACACACACACCCCGAGACACACACACACAGACACAGATTCACACACGCATGCACATACACACCCCCTGAGACACACACAGACACACACGCATGTTCACACATACACATGGACACACACACAGACACACACACACGTGTGCACACACACCCCCCGAGACTCACAAACACACACACAAACACAGACACACACAGGCACGCGTGTGCACATACAGACACACATGTGCATGTGCACACACACGCACCCCAAGAAACACACACAGACACACACACAGATACAAACAGACACACACGCACGCATGCATGTGCACACACACGCACACCCT
>VXBW01002929.1:3007-41599 GCA_013400375.1 Thinocorus orbignyianus
CGGCGGCGGCCTCCCGAGGTCGTCTGGCGCCGGGATTCGAGGCAAAAGCCGTCGCTGGTGGAGGCAGCTGCCGCCTGCCCGCCCTCCTCGGCCCGCTGGCTCCCACACTACGCATGTTGCTGCGTTGTGAGGCTTTTTCTGGTTGCCCAGGATCCTGAGCCTGAAATACCGCTCCTCACACTCGATGGAATTGACAGGAAGCTTTTTCTGGTTGCCCAGGATCCTGAGCCTGAAATACCGCTCCTCACACTCGATGGAATTGACAGGAAGGGAGAAACGTGCTACTTTGCAGTGTATTTGGTGTTAGTGGCGTGGATTCTTGGGGGTTTTACCTCCATCTCTCTTGCTTGTGGAAGTGATGAAATAGCAAGGTTTTAAGGAACAAAGATTGAGACAGTAAAATTTTAAATTAAGACTAATAGAAGTAAAGATTTTTGAAAAATAAAGCCCTCATCTACTATCTCCTTGTTAAGCCAGCCATATAAGTACTTTAAAATATCTGAAAGTCCTGAAATTCTATGAAGGATATAATCTTGATCCCTTTTTTATTTAAGGCATTTGCTTGAAGGTCTTCACAGAAAGCATCAGAATTTAAGTGAGTGGGAACATATATATGTGTGTGTGTATATATTTACAATATTTTAAGAGCTTAGCTTGAAATGAGATTTGATCCACTTCTAGGCTTTCGTAACAGATGTGGTCAAGCTTAGGAAGGCTTTTACCCTTCTCTGAAGGGTGAAGGTGTTTTTCAGTATTTCAGATTCTTAAAATATTACTGCTTCATTTAAAAAATTCTAAATAAAGTTTCTACATAAAATGTTCTGATAATGAGCCAAACTTAAACCACTGCTCTTTGCTATTTAGAATACAGAAGTGTTTATAACAACAGTACTTACAGGGTAGCTTTAACATAAAATTACGCTTTAAAGCTCTACTCTAAATAACTTAGTAGCATCTAGTGTGTTTATTAACAAGCAGCAGCATACCTGCAGGATGGCCAGTGGAGGAGATGCTGTTTGTCTTGAAGATGAATGGAAGTAGACTGAACAGAAGTGCTGTTAACTGGTGTTTTAAATTATTTTCAAATGGTGGTGGTAACTCCCTGCAGTGCTGAGGTACTTGTGCTTTCAAGGAGTTCCTTGTATGTTGACCTGTGTTGGTTAGAGAAGTGGCACATTTTTACCATTGTATTATACATCAGTTGAGGAAAATGTTACAATACAACTTGACAGGCCATACGTATCCTGTAACTTAAAGTCCTTTGAGCCTGTGTCCACAAATAAATTGTGATAGCTGTTGAAATGTAGAATGATACTTAGTAGCATGTCCAAACAGGGTGGTGATTAATGGTTTTAAATTCTCTCAGTCTGTATTTTTTTGTAAGATTATCAGTGTGTTGATTCTGTCATGCTCGTTCTTTATGACACTGTTTTGGCACATTTGGGTACTTAGAACTTGAATATAACAAAGTGGGGAGCCTAGGTTAGCTGAAACCCTTTGTTAATGAAATTACAAATTGGTAAGGCTTCAGATATTTTTCAAAGGTGCTAGATGTTTCTTGGAATAAAGAGGAAAAAGTGAGTGAGTGAAGAAGTTGTTAAGGAAGTATGGCCTGTAGGCTCTTTGATTCCTCGATCAATTTAGTGCTTTTTTTATTACACTTTTATTAAATACTGCTCTTGCCATTTTTTTTTTCACTTCTGCTGTTACTTCCTACTCAATCCATTGGAATTCACAGTTGTTAGTAGTATTCAACTGGCTGTTTTGGTGATCCTGTTTCTGAAGCTTGGAGAAGAAGAAAAAAAAAATTGAAACGTGTTACCCTGCTTCTTGACTGTTCCTGAAAGAGATCTTTGGCTTGGCACCTTTGTCAACAGTCTTTGGGTGTGTGGTTTTTCATTTCCAGAGGCTATGTAGAGTGTCTTATATTAATTTCACTTGCCCTGACCATGCTCCTGTTTGCATTTCATCTGCTGTGTGTTTCACAGTGAAGGAACTTACGGCTGTGATTAGGTAGGCTTTACTCTCTTGCTAAGCAGAAAAAGGATAGGCTTCTCGAGCGAAGTAACTACTTGATGCAAACAGCCTAAGTATCTAAAAATGAGATTTCTTTAGTTTGTGATTGAGACAGTGGCTGAAATCTAAAACTGCACAGAGGAAGGGGTTTTTTGGTGGCTTTACAAATATGTGGAAGGATCTGTTAATTTTTGTGTCTGTTCCTGGATTGTCTTTTTTGGGGGGGGTTGGTCTTTTGTTTGGTTTTGTTTTTTGTTGTTTTTTTTCCCCCCAGATTTCTCCATAACTAAAAGCTATCACTTCAGTAGGAAAATTACATAAAATATTTTTAGATTGTTCATACTCTGCATACTGTGAGCTTATAGTCACAGCTGGTTGAAGTGATGCAGCAGTACATAACTCATTTAATCTTTGTGTCCAGAAAGCTATAGATACTGTGTGCAAAGATTCAACTTTCCTTAACAGTTTCTGTCTTCAGAAACTAGAGCAACTCAACCAGTACCCAGATTTCAACAACTACCTGATTTTTGTTCTTACAAAATTGAAGTCTGAAGGTAGGTTCTTGAGATACTGACTTTTTATTCTGCTTTTTTCTTTTGGCCCTTTTTCATTTTAAATGTGTTTGGATTGTTTTCTGGGCTTTCTTTTTTTTTCCTTGCTGTCCTGCTACCAGTGCTTTTTCTGCTTTCTAGTGTTTTACCTCTAGGTTTTGGGATGCTTGTTTTTTTTCCCCTTTGTATTAAATTTTACTTATCTGTGGCCTTGTAACATTCAAAGAATCAGCAAGAACATTTATCCTAGCTTTTGACTACTGTTTTGCTTGTGATATCAGTTTACTTTGGGAGGAAGGAAACAAAGAGGAGGAAGAAGGTATGTTTTTATATTTGAAGACCGGAGTATATACCAGTGTTTTTGTGTGTTCTGTGTAGGAAGTTTCCTGATTATCTGTAAGGCCTTGGGGGAATACGTCAAGTTGAGAGAGAGAGCTTTCAAGACCTGAATGAGCCGGGATATTATATTGGAGAAAAGTGCCAGTGTAGATGCACCATGTGCTTTACACCATGAACAGAAAAACGAAAAGCAGAGTGAGCACAGTCAGAGATTTGGAGTCTATACAGAAGTGTATAATGAGAAGGGTGTTCCATATTTGTTGTCTAATACTATCTTACTTGCTGATTTCCCCTGCTTCATTCTGTTCACTGCTTGAGCTAGACATTCTAGATACTAATACGTGTTTAGTGATGTGCCAGAATCTGTCTTTCTAACAGATCTCCCTACGTTATCCAGTAGTTCTCTTTTACCATTCTTAATGTTTAGACACATCGATCTGTTTGGAATTGGATGAAGAAGAGGAGATGCTGCCGGTTGCAAAGTGATTATCTAAAGCTGTTCTATCCGAGGGAAAAGTAAAAAAATGGATCTGGCAGGTTGAGGAGGCAAGCAAGTTGGGAATTCTGTATTGGTGGATTGAAATGTGTGTTAAATAGCTTCATTTCACTACAGTGGAGGTTGTACAAGATTATATTTGGCCTGAGTCTTACACCTCTTCAAGCAAATAACTGTACTTGCAAAGCTGGCTGTTTCACTGAGGCCTCCCTCTACAATACTTAGGTAAACCTCGTGTAGGGAATTTGCTTTGTTTTTAGCACCAGAGGTTTTACTTTTTAGTTGCAAAATATGTAACTTCTTTTTCCCTCCAGTGTTAGTTTCATTCTGTGTCTGAATGCTTCTGACTTGCTGGTTTTAGGTCTATTGTGGAACTCCTGTAACATGTGGTGGTTTTCTTGTTTTTGCTTTTAAATTCAGTGGGTCTTGTCAAGCTGTCAAAGCTTGTTAAGCTTGAGTCTTCCTGGAAGCAGTTCCTGTTACTTCCCTGCTACCGTTTCATCAGTGAAAATGTGTGACCTGGCTTGCAGATATGGCATATATGTGCCTTAGCTTTAAGTGCTTCTTTATTATTTTTTTTTTCCCATTTAACTAGTGTGCATTTATAAATAGAGTGTTGTGAATCTGGATGAGCACCAGTGTTACAAATACCACAGAATGTAAACAATGTCAAGGGTACAGCATTCAGTCCTGGTACTCAGACAGTAGGCAGGTTGCTGGAATAAAATATGATCCCAAGCCATTAAAGTTTGAGATACAGGTCTCTTGAATGTACTTCCCAGAAGGCATGGTGCTCAGAGGTATTCCTTAGTTGGGTGAGATGGAGTCCAGATTAACTGGAAAGCACCTGAATAAAGAAGCTTGTTTTTACTAATGTATCTGTAAATGAAAATATTAGTTAGGTGCTCTGCTAGTGCAACTGTCCATTCTTGGATTGGCAGGTGTAAAATATCACAGATGATGTAGTGGCACTACCCTACTTTAGTGCTGGTTTTGTGGTTGGTGGGTTGTTGTTTGGGTTTTTTGTGTGTGTGGTTGTTTGTGTTTTCTTCCTAGTGTCCCTTGAGCTGAGCTCAGAATCCTGTAGGCTCCTGTATTCTGTTAACGAGTTGTTTTCTGAAGTGCATGTTGCTGCTGCTTCTCAGATCTCTTTCTGTGTTTTATGTGTGCTTGACTGAAATAGTCCAGTGCTGCAGGGAAGTATCAGCTTTGCCTCTGTTGTTACTTTCTTCTCTTACCTGCAGTTTCCCTTCTTTGTTTCAAGTTATGCATCTAAATCTTCCTTTCCTTGCTCACATCTTTGCTTCCATAGCCCATGTCTGTCCACTTGAATGAAAATATGAGGAAAGTATGGTCCTAATTTCAGTCTCATTACTGTCTTGCTGAGGCCAGTCCTTGCCTCTGGTTGATGCAGTTGTCCAACAAGACATTTGAAGCATGAGGCAGGTTAGAGGGAGGGACCTCTAGGTGTCATAATATGGACAGTTCATACTGTAAGCACAAGTTCTGAGTTTATTTTGGAGCTTTTTGACCACAATGATGAAATTCTCAAAGTTGTATGTATCAAAGCCTTGCTTTGTTTATATCTTCTGTAAATGAATGCTTATAAGATTCCTTTTTTTCTCCCCATCTAAAATAGACTAACAAAAAAAGCATCCTTCTTAATTCATCTGTCTTGTCGTTTTTAGAACAACTTTGTAAATTCCCTGGTGTTTTCTTCTGACTGTTTTTAACCTGGAATCACACCGTGTTTTATCTCATAGAGCATCCTGAATTTTTTGAATGAGAGGTTGGTCTGACTTGTGCTAAATTATCAAAAGATGATGTCCATTGTCACTCACCAAGAATACTCTCTAATCTTCATAAATTCAGTTTGTCAGGGAGCATTGGGCGTGATGACTGTTGTAATCGTGCCGTAGTATTTGTTGATGCGAGGTTGGACTGTGAGATGACATGGCCTACTTGCATCAGCAAAGACTACTGTGTTGCCTTCTGGTAGGGTTTCTGAGAATTAAGTGGAGACTTTGTAATCTGTAGACTATTCCTGCTATATTTCTGCATCTATCCGTTCTTTCACTCTAATCTTCACAGTTCTGAGTGAAAAAAGGGAAGCTGTCTTCATGTGGGGTCAGAATTAATGTGGCATTCTAGTTGGTCTAATGTCACCTTTATGTTTGTGGGTGTTTTGTATAAAAATTGCAAGAGCAGAAGTGGTCTCGGACCTTACTGCTTCTTAGGTAAGATTTAATATATCTAATGCTTCTTTATATGGTGAAAAAAGAACAGATACTGATAACTGATATGATATCTATTCTAGTTAAGGTTCAGGCTGTCAATCCCAAAACACACAAGTCTTTTCTCAGATATACCTTTTATCCTTTTGTCATGGTTTAACTCCAGCCAGCAGATCAGGTGATAAAGCCTCTCATTTGCTTTCCCCTTTCTGTCCCTCAGAAAGATAGAGAGAGGAGGGATAAATGGAGGGGAAAGGATGAAACAAAAGGGGTTGAGCTAAAGACAGTTTAATAGAACAATAAGAGAAAAGAAAAATAACTGTAATAATAATAATGGTAAAAGAATAAACAAGACCTAAGTCATCCTCACTGCCTAGTGAATTGGATGCCCAGCCTGACCTGAACGGAGATCATTGATTCCTCCCCCAGCTAAGCCCCATTTATATACTGAGCATGATGTATTCCGTTGGTACAGAATGTATTCCATTGGCATTCTATTGTTGTGTCTATGCTTGTTCCTATCTTCTGTGGGAAGCTTTAACTAGTCAAGGACCTTCTTCAACATCACTTAGCAGCAACTAAGATAATATGCATTATTGATGTTCCTTTCATAACAAATCTGAAAGCACAGCAACCATTAGAAAGAAAATAAACTCTTACGTCAGCTGAAATCAGGACAGCTTCTTAGACAAGAGACAGACGACATAGTTTGTGCACAGTTTCTGTAAAGTTTTGCGTTTCTCTCACTCTCCGCTGTCTGATGGGCTTTTGGCAGGACCTGGGCTAATGGGAGAACACTGAGGCAGATCCATGATGGACCTGATACCTACGGCCATATGGGCCAGCAGAAAGCTATCTATCTTATTGCAGCTATACAAAGCTTTTTTGTTTGTGGTCTTGGGTTGTATTTTAGTGACTGACTTCACTCCATCCTAACATGGGAACTCTAGTCTTTGGTCTCAAGAGAGTCTTATCTCAGTGGATTGATTGTAGCCTGCTGTAAGGCTATCACAGTCAAGGATCAGAATCCTTTAGATGAACTTTTAACCTGAAGGTGAATGAACTGAGGTTGAGAACACTGCTTTAGTACTGCCTTTGTCATAGGCTTTATGGATGGTCTTTTGAGTTTATTTCCAAAACACTTTGGATTTTTATAAACCAGTTGAAGATAGCACAGTGTCTCTGCAACTTTTGATCTTGCTCGTATGATGAGTGGTCTCTCTGACGTGGTACATTACCATGGAGGAAGGTCTTTGGCAGGAGGTATCTTGCTGAAAGTCCTCTGAGGCAGCTTTGGAGCATCTTGACCTGTTGACTGTCCTCATGTACTCATGCACTTAAATGCATTGGTTTAGGTTCTTCAAAAGTGTTGTTTATAGTTAACATTTGGGAGGCAAGTCTTGGAATATATATTTTCTCTGAAGTTGCTTGTGGAGCAAAGACATAAGTTTGATTATTGAGGTTTTCAAGCTTTCAGTTCTGTTTGCTGTGCATTTTTCTGAAGTTCAGGTATTCTTGGATAAGACCTGTTGTGACTCTTTTGGAGTAAGTTGGAGGTATTTAGCTAGCCTTTGCTTAGTGTCTGATGCGCTGAGCGTAGTTCTGAGTTGCCTCCTACCTGAAAAAATGGTGCTTCCTACTCACGAGGTTACATGCTGGTGTCTGATTTAGGCTGTGATGGCTCCTAGGAAGCAACATCACTACCTCTTTCTAGATTTTCAGAAAGCAGGCATGCAGTGAGGCATTAGGATAATGTAACAGTTTCGGTGTGTTTGTTATATAACAATACTGGCATGGGTGCAAGTGGTTAGCTGAACACTTCCATGAAGTCAAATCTAGCCATGTAGAGCAATGTCTGTTACCACTTCACATGTGCAAGTAAAAACACCTTTCCTTTAGTGCCAAAAGGAAGTGTAGTCTGGAAAAAAAAAACAGATACTTTTCAGTATCCCCAGTAATAGTATCCACAGTATTTTTGATCAGCTCTAGAACTGAGTGTCTTTACTGAAAACAATCTGAAGAGCCATATAAAAGCACATCATGATCCCATAGTTTGATGCTTATATCAGTAATTGGCTAAGCATTACTACTGCTTTTGCAAAGCATGTGAAACTCCTTCTATAATGCCATAATTCCCACTCATCATAACCACATAAAGATTCTGCTTGGCTGTGCCTTCCGCTTTCAAAAGGTACTCAGGTGTAATATTGCCATGACAGAGCCATAAGTACCAATAATGACTGTGTTTAGTTCAGTATAGGCAGCTTATAACAACTTAGCACTGTAGCACTGGTCCAGGCAACACTGTTTCTTCCTAGTGAGGCTCTCTGCTTCATCTAAAGTGGCACACACTGGCTGTTCAAGTAAGAACAGTTTAACCAGTACAGGTTTTTTATTTTGGTATTTCCAAGGAAAAAGCACTTACATGACTTCAGGTGATGGCTATTCTTCTTCAAATCAGTAGATATACTACTGATCTGAAGTAATTCCCTCCCCTAAGAAAGGAGGCTGATGAAGTCGTAGATAGAAATTAGAGATGGAAGATGGATTTCAAATTACAAGGAAAAGCAGCATAGTCACACTTCAAAGTGTTGGATATGGTCTTATTTTCACTGGTAGGTACTCTGAGTAGCAGAGGATCAGTCACTTCGTTCCTAGGAAGAACTCTTGCATACTCAGATACTGGAAAAAATTTGTTGCTAAAATAATGATAGTAAAAGGTGAAATTATGTAAAGGTGTACTGAATTAAAAGCAGACCCGTGGTCTCTATTTTAGTATTATAGCTAAACGCAGAGCTACTTAGGAAGAATACTTCCACTAGTGCTGGAATTCTGTTTTGCCATTCACCAGAGTGCAAACTGATAATGCTGATTGAAAACCTGGTTATAGTGTCCAGAAAAGTGAGCCAGAATTAAAAAAAAAAAAAAAAAAAGAAAAAAAAAAGAAAATAAAAATAGGAAGCACACTTGACTACAGGCTTACGAAATAGAAACGAGAAGGTTTTGTCTTGAGTTAATTGGGCTTTATAGGGGAAGGATATACTGGCAAGGAAGGGTATCAGAGAAACAAAAGTAGTCTGGCTTTAAAATAGCCTATAGAATACCTTTACCTATAGAATATTAACAGATGAAGTAGTCATCAAAACTTCCAATGCACAGGACCCTGTACAACACCCGTGTTGGTGAGTGTCCTGTATTTTGTGTTTCCCAGTACTCACTTAGCAGTTAAAACTGCTTTACTGTTTTAACAGTATTCTGAATTACTCAGTTTAATAACACTGTCTCATTGTACTGATCCAATTATAATTTTCCAACAACTAATCGTATGACAGTGTCACATTTTAAAATACGACATTCACTTTTTATGTATTCAGAGAGTGACAAAACGTTTATTCATCTGACCAAGTCATTTCTTCAGATAGATTAATGACCTGAAGTCCTAATTCACTTACTGCCAAATGCTGTCTAAGCAACTTCCATTGGGAAACTCATAATTTCCTTTTTCTTTACACTTGACTTAATGCAAAGTTACTTCTTTTCTGGGCCCCTCTTCCCAACAAGTAAACACCGAAGAGAAATGGCAATACTTTTTAGGTGTTCCCAGACTGCTACAACACACTGTTACCTAGTTTGGAATAGTCTCGTTGCACTGGATCTCCATTTCTTACTGAGGATTCTTCTGGTCTTGATAGAATTTTCTAGCACGGTAGGATCTAACTGCAGGATCCGGAGTGGTACATAAAATGGCATTAGAGAGGAGAAGAGCTGAGACAAGCAGTTTGTGAGGATGTGATAGAGAAGTTGAGAGTAGGAGTGAAACCAGGGGATTAGTTCTTTAAACTTTCTGTGGTTTTGTGAGCCTACAGGGTTGTACAGTTTCTGCCATTCTGATGGACCTGTGGTCATTGTTAGTTAGAATGCAGAATCAAACAAGCTAATTGTTGGTCCACAGTTCAACACCCTTCTAATATTGTCCACAGTTCAGTTATATGTACAAAGTCATCTTCAGAAGGATAGATGTTGCTGCTTATTACCCAATAAACATACTCCACTCAGTATCAGTTCTTAGCTTTGTTTGGTCTTAGATGTTCCTAAACTTAGGGAGTTGTGTCAAATTATTTTCCATGACTCATGTGGGTCAGTTGAGCACTGATTAATTTCAGACTAGCCACTACATCTCAAGGTCATTTATGAATGTTTTGAATGTACACTGAATGTTTTGAAACAGTCAGTCCTGCTTCTGATGATAGTAAACCATACAAGTTTAAGCCAAAACCTTATACTTAAGGTTACTTTAAAATCCAGCATCAAAGTAAAAAACCTAAGACCAATAGAATCCCTTTCTGCTAGGAAGCTCATGAAGGTGTCTCTATACTCTATTATTATACATTTGGACAGAAGAAATTATTTGTCTTCTGCTTTCCATATGACACTGCTCTGGTGGGTTCCTTATTGTTTTTTTATTTCAACTTGTAAGAGACTGCCAGTCTCTCGTTAATGGAACAGAAATATTTGTGTTCAGCAGTGACACTTGCAGTGATCTTTATCACATTTTGTGTTAGTACATACAAAATCCATATTACTAGTTAAAACACGTAGAATGGCAGCTTATTTCTGAAAAAGGCTTTATTAGCTTTAAGTCTGAAAATGGCAGAGCATTTTTGCTTTAGAAGTCTCACCTTAACGTTTAAATTTACCGATATCAGAAGAGTAACAGGGCAAAATATAGTCATGCTTGTAATCATTACATCAGTCTAAATGGATCGACACCACCCTCATCCCAGATGCTCAGTTCTTTTTAGTAATCTAATTTACGTTCTCAGGAAAAGAGGATGAAAAGTCATGGTGAAATAGATGCTCACCTGGTCTTGCAGATGAGCTACAAAAACTTTGTTGCTTTCACATATTCACCCTACGTCATACAAACTCTTGTTAAAGGAAATATGGCTGTTTGAGGACACACTCCAGTTCTTAAAAGGACTGCAGTAGCCCTAAAATAATTAATGTCTGTGTAATGTGGGTATGTGGCCATTTGATCTATGTGTAAACCATTGAAATCTGGAACTAGTATTAGAGCCTTGCAACAGAATTGGAAAATTACTGAGAACCAAATGATGGTTATGTGGTATGATTTTATTACGAAGTGAGGTAATGTGAGAGGGGGAATCTTCCACAGACAAACTAATTTGGCACCATAGATCATGTCAAATGACAGAGGGCTGCTTTGCTTTCCTTCCCTTCTTGTACTGTATGTTCTTGTCAACTTTCTATACTTCCAGGTTGACTGAGATAGGAGTAGGCAAGACTGTGATTTTTTTTTTTTTTTTTTTTTTGTGATAGCTGAAGCATATGGCTGTCAAAATTTACCGTTGAATATATGAAGACTAAAGAGTGTCTTACTCAGCTTTTAGGCCATCTGCCTGTAATCTTGGTGTTAAAACAGGAACTCCAACTCGACCTATATTACGGTCTTCTGACAGCATAGCTGTTAAGTTGTTGAACACCCTGGATTCCATAAATATCCTTGTGCAGTCATATCAGAAAGTTGGTTTTTTTTCTCAAACTAAGATTTTTGACTATGATGTGGTTTGTTTATTGTTTGGTTTGGGAGTTTGGTTGTGTTGGTTTGTTTTTCTTTTAAATGCCTGAGTATCAGATTCTATACTGCTTCTCTAGCTCAAATTATTTCTGTTGTTTAGCACTAAGTCCATCTTTGTGATTTCTGTGTCACCTCCTAGTATGATGGTAATTGTTTTTGCTTTTTGTGCTTAAATCTTCTTTTTCTTGTTTCATGATTCTTTTTCCTTTTGTCAGAGATGCAGCTTTCACTATGAATCCCATGGCATCTTTGTTGTGGGTCTGTGGGATAAACACTGAAGAATAGCTTTTCTCTTATCTTGGCCGAAGGAATTTCTTTAAGATGTTTCATGCTGCTGCATAATACAGGATAGTACAGAAGGGAAAAATAAGATGCTGAAGTGTCACCTTAATATGACCTTGATTTTTATCTAAGCCAGCTGGGTAATCTCCCTCTTTAGGACCGAGGAACTTAATAGTGTCTGTATCTCTGCTTGGTTAAATTGAAGTTATTGCCTTATCCCTTTTGTAACTGTAACCAGACATTCTAAAGGATTAATGGTTTTGTTTAATATACTGTTCAGCATTTTTATGCTGGAGTTCACACTAATCGTGGCTAATGTACCATATTCCAGTCTGACTCTGGTTGGCACTCTGACTTCTTTCACCCCAGGAAGACACTGCTGGCTGATACAGAATGGGTAACTGTGTCTAATTGTGGTTGCTGACAATAATAGTTTATTGTGGTTTGCAAGGCTTTTAAATCATGTGGAAATTAAAGGAAGACTCCTTGGGCCGCATTCTTCACCAGGCACAACTTTAAATCTTAATAATCATTTATGCAGGACTGGATTTCTTGAAGATGTGTATACATACCAATGAATTACAGTTACATAAAACAAACGTAGTTTAACATGCTATATTGGCATGAGGGTTGATGCAGTGATTTTACTTTTAATTGAAAGTATTGCAGAGAAACCTGAGAATCAATAAGAGAACTTACGTATTTGGGTCATTCTCCACCTGACCTTTATTAATGGTACCTTTAAAACTTAAAAAAAACCCTACAAAATTACTTCATTTGACTTGCCAAATAATGATACTACTTGTCATATCTCACAACCAAGTTTTGTGGTTGAGAAAAGTTTGTCTACTCATTCAGTCTTTAATATCTTTATTTAAAATAGCAAACAATTTTTTTCCTCCTTCTCCGTTTTCACAGAAAAGCTTTTGGCCCTAGGAGTGCCCTGCCATTGAAACAACTTTTATTTTTATATTGTTTAGAAGTTGGTGGGTATTTAAAATATCTACTGTAGGTAGAGTTATAGAATTGTTTCAAATACGTGTACATGGAGTGGCTTCCTGGTTTTTAAAGTTACTGAATTCTATGTAAAAGACTTGTTTGTTTGTAAATCAATCCATTTATAGCTATGGAGCGTGAAAAATAATGCTTCTTTAGGAGAAATGAAATATGAACATTAAACCAGGATTAAAAAGCATATGATGACAATCTAGTTTTAGCACTCAAAATCAGTTGATTAAAATTAAAATTAATTTTGGTTTCTGATCACAGAAACAGAACCCCATCTTCTGAAAAGTGCTCCTTTTATTCTAAGGAGCACAGATCACAATACAAAGTGTCTTTAATATCCATCAGTCAGATATCACAGGTGTACTGAGATTCTTGGTGTTGTAATGCAGTACCTTTAGTTTGAAAATACTTTCTATCTGGAAGTTGTATCTCTTACTCTGCATATCCTAATTTCTGTTGGGATGTACTAGTTTTGAAGACCTGGAATAGGTCTATGTGTAAACTAATTCTTGGCACAAAGGAACTTGGAACATCTTTATTTCTTGCCCAGCTCAGGGCTTCATACAAAAACAATTCAAATAAGTGGCTAAAATGGTAATTAAAATTTGTTTCTTGTGCTGATTAGGGTTGCTGTAGTGTGTAAATTTAAATTTCCCTATACTATAATCTAATGCTTTCTGTGTAGAACTCCAGATCTCTCCTTCAGAAGTAAAACCAAATTACTTATGCTCTTTGTTGCTTGTGACATGAGTCTACTCCAGTAGAAATTAAAAGCTAGACTGTTCTTTTTCTGTTCCTCCTCTTGGGTAATTTAGAGAAATTTGCAGGCAAAAAGAGCTGAGCAAAGAGAACTAAAACTGTTGCCTAAATTTAAATTCTTACTTGTTTCAGGTCACATTTTTCTTACAGTTCATGCTATATAACACTCGTTCATGTTGTTTAAAGACTTTTATTTTTCTTTTCCCACTATTTTTTTGATGTGATAGATCAATAGAACAGCTGGTATCTGAAGGGATTACAGTACCTTATTGTAGAAAAATTGAACACTGTATTTCTGTGGGAATAAGAGGTGGAGGATTTACTGCATAGTCCCTACATCGTTTCTGCATCTTGCTACAGTGAAAGCAGATTTGTCATCAATTTCTTGGAGTATCAGTCAGTATAATCAGAATGTTTGAATATCTTTAGCTGACCAATTTCTTTCTTGAGTCTCCTATACTCTGTGATTTCAGATCTCTTCTTGCCTACCCCTCTATACAAAATTTTCTCTTAAAATGTAGAATTTGTAGTACTGGTACCCTAATGTTGAATAAATAGAAATAGTGAACTGTGAACTGAAAAGCTTTGCTGTGTGAATTGATGGGTGTAGCTGGAAGCAGAAATAAGGAAATGAAGAATACTATACATCAGTTTTGCTGTTGTTGCACTTTTTCTGGAAATATGCCTTATTTCTATGAGCTGGTTGAAGGCTGACTGTAATTATTTTCTGTTGCAGATGAACCGACGCGTTCCTTGAGTGGTCTCATCTTGAAAAATAATGTAAAAGCACATTTTCACAACTTTCCCAATGGGGTAACTGACTTCATTAAAAGTGAATGCCTGAACAACATTGGTGATTCCTCACCCTTAATTAGAGCTACTGTAGGTAAGTTTGCTCTTATTGCTGTCCACTGCAAACTGAAAATGTTACTGATATGTGCAAGAGCTGCACAAGTGATGTAAAAAGTTATTTAACTCTTTAAAACTCCTTGCTCCTGGTAATTGTCACAACTTCACCATGTTTTAAGGCTGATAATTATTCAGTGTGAACACTGGAAGGTCACATTTACTTTTGCTTCCTATTCTCTTAGAACTGATTTAGCAATTCGGTTTATATCTCTTGAAACATAACTGAATACTAGTTTATTTTAATCAACTAAAATTGAGTTTGCTGCCGATTTTCTATCCCTTAAAACAGAAACAAGGTAAAGGTCTGACTTGAGAACTATTTCTGTACTCCACTTGCATCAGTGAAAAACCTCTGTTAGCTAATTTCCTGCATCCCACCCCCTCCATGCACACTTCCCTTCAGGGAATCATCATACCATGCATAACACATTCACCTAATGAGTTTCTGTTTTTAAATGCCTTCTGTCAGAAAACAGTAAATGAAGTGTGGTGTATAGAGTCATAGAGTGGTGTGGATTGGAAGGGACCTTAAAGATCATTTAGTTCCACTGAGAAGTTTTTTGTTACATGGATTTCTAATTTTGTAGATACTTTGGTTTTGTACACCTCTTCCATAAAATACGCAGATTTGCATTATTTTTACTTATTTCTAGGTAAAGTTGCTTTTCTGACTGCTCTTTGAGAATATTATTTCGTCCATTTACTACGGTCATTGTAGTAATTTTCCTTGGCCACTCAAACTAGAAAAAGTTAAAATATTTACTGAAGTACAGTAGAGAAAATAGGTGTAGGTGTCACTTCAGAAAGAAATTCAGCTTGTATCAGCTGACTCCTTTTATAAATAACCTACCATTTACTGCTTGTTCAGAATCCCTTGCTTTAGGTATAGGATTCCTTCTCCAGACGTCTGGGTTATGGACTGCAGACTAGAGAATATGTTCATCTCAGCTTTTTCCTGCTGTCTGTCACTTTTGAAGCTGCTTTACTATGAATTTTATTGGTGTCCTATTTTCTTAATGACAGTAGAAGCCAGTCTTTGAGTGACAGGTACTTTAGTGATTTGAGGTTGTTGAAGAGTCATGTGTGTTTATTTGTTCAGAGGAGCTGTCAGTGGAGTACAGTGGAGCTGTCTAAAGAAAATATTCCAGCTGCATTTGGGCTGCTTTCTTATATTTGTTTGGTGGTGATGGAGTGTTGTTGGGTTTTGTTTTTTGCAGGGGGAGAGGAAGTTGCTTGTTCTCAAGCAGTTATTCTTTGATTTCTCCTAGTATGCAATGCTTGTGGCTTAGTAGCTCAATTAATGTTCAGCTTTAAATGATCCTTGACAGGATTATTCTGGCACATCTGAACTTGGAGATGAGTAGCAACTGATGAACTTTATGCTTGTGTAAGAGTTGCTATTTAGTGTACACTTTGCACCCTGCCATTTGGAGTAAGTATTGGATCTTTGTAGCCTTCTGTTGCAATAGTGAACTTGGTCTGGTACCCACTACCTCTTGGTACTGTCTAGGTCTAAATGTATTACTACCTGCCTAGGTTGCCTTGTTAGTATACTTAGGACGAGCTACTTAGAGCTACTCTTTGAGATGCTTATGGGTTTTTGCAGGTCAGTCACTGTCAACTTAATGTGCCAATTGCAAATAAGATCTCTGGAATCCTGGAAGGAAGATGAGCAAGTACATCAAAATAACATTAGAAGAGATTTAATGTGGCATTCACTCTCCTTCGTGGTCTGTAGCATCTAGTACTAGTCAGACTAAAGCTGATACCTTTTGGTCAAGATAGAGGCAAGCCAATGAATCCCATCCTCAGAAGTGACCTCACTGAAGAGAATGAGGGTGGCAATTGAGTCAGTTTTAGAACTTTACTTGCGACCAAATGGTATCTAAATGTTATTGTATCCTTACTTAGTTTTCCCCCATTTTAGTCCCTAAATGAGTAGAAGGGTGGAACTTTTTGTTCCGTAACCGTTTTGTTATGAAGTTCAGCTTTTTAGAATTCAGGAGTTCAGAATTCAACTTTTAGGAGCTACAGAGGCAAAACACCACTCCAAAAACCCCAGCCTTCCCCATGTGCTGTTATTGGCATGTGTTCTGTGGTACAGATTTTAAAACCCCATGTGCCAATGTTGAAATACAGATGCAAGTACGTAAAAGATAGCTGCATGTCTTCAGAATCCACAAACTTACTTAGAAGTAAGTGCGTCCATTTAGGAAGTATCTGTAACTGTTCTTAAAGCTTTTGGGAAAAGGGGAGACATGGATGGGACACCTTACTGTAGTCTGTGCTAGACCTTAGTCTAACACCTGTTTAAAAACAAGCAGGGGAAATAGTTTTGAGTGATTAAGAGTAGTGGTGGGACTGGAGAGCTTCACTGCAGAAGGAAAGGGAAAGCTGAGTGCCCTAAGAGGGCGAACTTTGTTATGAAGTGTGGCTTTCTAGAATTCAGGAGTTCAGAAATCAACTTTTAGGAGCTACAGAGGCAAAACACCACTCCAAAAACCCTAGCCTTCCCCTTGTGCTGTTACTGGCATGACAGTACTGAAGCATTATTGCTTTTTCTTTAGTTTTCATTTATTTTAGCATAGAATTGATGCTGAAAACTGGGGTTGTGTGTAATTGAATCAGTGACATAAAAGATGCTGTCATGACAGTAATGGTTTTGGCAATTATGTTTTTAACAATTTCAGACATCCCTCTGGAGTTGGGTCTCTTTTGTGCTTACTGCTCAATTAGCCCAGCTGCTATATCTGGTAAATTTCACATAAGTTCATTAGAAATCAAAGATCACCTATAAAGACTTTCCTTTTTATATTTCTAACCTTGCACCTTAGTATGTTGATCAGAAAGAAGGGCCTCTTTCAGCTGTCAGCTGTAGCCCAAACTTGTCAAAAAGCTACAAGCTACTAAGTTGATTATTTCTTCACTTTGATTATTCTTCTGATGTCCATGTTTCTGTCTGAAGTGAAAGCCACAAGGGCTAATCTCTTGTCTTCTGTTCCCTGCTGGCCAAATAAAGCAGCAGGTGGGTGGGAAAAGTTTCACATTTGAAAGATGAAGCTCATTACAAACCCATGAAGATTCCTTTTAGCAAGAGCATAGGCACCTAAAACTTAATTTTATGGGACTGATTCCTCATTGTTCTTGAAAGCTTTTGCACAACTTCAAATGCTGTAGCTGTTGCCACCTCAAGTTCTTAATAGTCTGATTATTTTTTTTGTCTCCACCAACGTGTCTGTTATTTCAAAAACATTAGGACAGCGTGAAATGGGTTCTTTGCAACCTGCATAGAGATTTCAGTGTCGTGTGTGGTCTGAACTGTGTACATCCTTGCTGCAAGGGGCACTGGCCTCCAGTCACTTCTTTCCTGTGTGTCTGGAAGTGTTTCCTCCTAGGTTATCCTGTTGCTGTCTGTGATAAGCCTTTTGAAAGAACGCTTAGTCATTTCCAAATAGTTTTTGCTTCAGCTGTGAAACCTTGCACATACTGCAAGTATAGCCAGACCATTTGTCATCCTCTGAAACAACTTCTAGGACTTCAAAAATATTTTCAACCAACTGTTTTCCAAAACTGCCTTTCCCTTTGAGACTTACAGCTTTTGTCACATGTTAGTCCAGGGACGTTCCAGGAATTATGTTTGTTTCCAAACCAATGGTCAGGCTACAAACCAACCTATGGCAGATCTTGGTTAGGAAGAAAATTTTGCAATTTAAGTACTTTGGTTAGAAGGCAAGAAAATAAATTTATTTTGTTCTTTTTGGGAAGTTTAGTTTAATAATGAAAACAAGTAGGTCATTAAGATCCAGCAACAGTAAAATAAACATTTTCTATTAATGCATCTGATAGTCTTTGCAGGACCATAATATTCGGGAGAAATGCAGTCTTAATTTTAAGATTCCATAGATCTCC
Source organism: Thinocorus orbignyianus (assembly GCA_013400375.1). Taxonomy (NCBI): domain Eukaryota; kingdom Metazoa; phylum Chordata; class Aves; order Ciconiiformes; family Thinocoridae; genus Thinocorus; species Thinocorus orbignyianus. The sequence continues at coordinate 21,110 of VXBW01002929.1, forward strand.
GTAGGCTTTTGGGAATCTTTTCTATGCAGTTGCAGTTATGAAGAGAACTGGATACAAACTACTTCTGAAGCTGTAAAATTGTTTTACCTCTGTCTTCATTTTTGTCCCTTGTGGGTTCTCGAGCCTATTGCATAAAAGGAAACGTGATGCAAAACATCTTTTAGTTTCTGTGTGTCCTGTCCAGAATGTCTTTTGCTCTGTAGTGTTGCCCTCTATTCTTGTGTATTTAACAAGAATTTTGACATTTTTATTCCAAATAAAATTGCTGTACTGTGATTAGCCCAGTGAAAAAGCTTAGGAAAGCTTTTTTCATCACTTGTCACTTGGGAGATTACTAGTTGTGGTAGTATCATGTTCTTCTGTGTTCATATTCATTAGAAGAAACTGTCAGTAGCGTAACAGATTATGCTACCTGTTTCATTTTGTCTTGAGGCAAAATGGACCATACAAAGTCAATCCTAGTTTGTAAGCAGCCTTCCCTTTTCCTGTCACCTAATGAGCTTTTTCTGGGATTTCTGTATGTGCTGGAAACAGAATTAGTGACTCTTGGGGCTGACCTGTCTGTTTGCTGCATCTCAATCATCCAACCCCTACAGCTGATCACTGGATGACCTGCCATAGTGTGTAAGCTCTTAGTAGGTATCTTGGTCTTAGAATGTGTCCTTAATTTTTCGTGTGAAAACAGTGAAGTTGTAAGCATGTGACTTACCGCTGGGTTGTAAGTTTATTGGGTGACAGGTTCCCCCATTAGTGCTTTTGTAGCATATTAAAGAAGAGGTGATTTGAGGTGCATACTCTGTTTACTGGAGGTCAAATTTTGTACAGTGTTCAGTAAATTTAGAGCCAAAGCTGCCCTGCAGTGTTTGGGCGTGATTATTTCCTTAACTGGAATTACTTTCTGCTTGATTTCTCACGACTGAGCCTTTCATGGTAGCAGGAAGGAACAACTCACCTTTGCATTTCAAAGCTGTTCAAATATCATTTGCAATTAAATGTATTTCTTCTTTTTATGCTTGCCAGTTCTTAGCAAAACAAGAAATTTCTTAAGTCCTTAGATAATTGAGAGGAAAAAAACTGGTATGAAACGTGTGAAGGTATGTGAGACCTCATTTCCTTCATCCCTCTGATTCCTTTAGGCATTCTGATAACAACCATTGCCTCAAAAGGGGAATTACAGAATTGGCCTGAACTCTTACCAAAGCTTTGCAGCCTGTTGGATTCTGAAGATTACAATACCTGTGAGGTAAGAAGACCTACAGAAAATAGATTATCATCTGAATTTGATTATTTTTATTCCACTTCATAGGCACTGTGTATGGGGGGGTGGGGTGGGTGTGTGTGTGTGTGTACATATACATATATTATTCTAAGAAAACAATGGCTCAAATTCGATACTTTTTCTTCTACCTGCATTCTATGTTCTTACTGTTCAAACAAATACGTTTTCTTTGCATACAAGTGGAATAAGACTGCGTATGGGTAGTCGTAGCATCTCATCTGAGAAGTGTCCTGAAGTTACTATTCTGTGATGCCTAATCTTTTGGGTATCATAAGCATCATCATCAAGTTGACCCTGAATTTTCTCTTACTTAAAAGTAGTGTTCATTCTTGTAACTTAATCTGGAAAAGCGATCTGTCATTGCTGTATCAGAGTGAAATTAACTGTTTTGTTCAGTTTGTAAGAAAGAAAATAAATAAATACCATCATAACTTTATGAGTACAAAAAAAATAGTTTGATTTAGAAAAATAAAATTGAAATTACACAATTTTAATTACTTGATATTGTCTCCATTAAAGTGTGTGAAGCATTTTGTGTAGAGTAATCCATAGAGACAGCATAATGGTCCAAGATGCCATGCTGTTATGTAGTCTTTTAGTGCTGCTTTCTCAAGAAAAAGAAAAAAGAAAAAAAACACTTGAAAACAAAATGAAATTGAGCAGCATAAGAAACCGTGAAATGAAATACAATTATATATGAAATTAAATTGGATGCTTCTGCACCTGGACACCTGTTTTTCAAATACAAGCTAGATTTTAAGCATTTTTAAAAATACAATTGAACAGATGAGCATCGAGTGCTAAAATTAAAATTATCACTTATCCATTACTGACTCACCCAGCTTGAGAGTTTACAGATGTGAGTGTAAAATGTTCAAATAAAAAGCCTTTAAGGATAGTTCAATTTAACTCCTTATTTCATTAGCTGCATTTACTGTATTAATTAGCTACATTTACTGTGTTGTGCTGAAATTACCTGTTCTGTACAAAATCTGACATTTTGCTTTCTTCAGAATGTGAAAAAAGATTTTTTTTTTTCCTTTTTTTCTTTTTTTTTTAACAGGGGGCTTTTGGTGCTCTTCAGAAGATATGTGAAGATTCTGCTGAAATTTTAGATAGTGATGTACTGGACCGACCACTCAATATTATGATACCTAAGTTCTTGCAGTTCTTTAAGCACAGCAGTCCAAAAATAAGGTAGGTTTAGGTACTATACTATAGATAATTGTTAAAATCGTATTTACATGAGCACCAAGATTCCTATTTTGTAGATCTCTTTAAAATAGACTTTTTAAAATGATCCTGCAGGGTTCCACAGATGCTCTGTGCATCTATAATTTCTGTCTTTTTCTGCTTAGTTAACACAATAATCTCACCTCTTTATATATCTTCCAAATATATAATCAGTTTATGATTTTGAAAATCGAACTGTTTAAGTTTTTGCATGTTATTATGACAAAATCAATGCTATTGCTAGAACTTAATATTCAGAGTAGCAGAAATAATTTTGCATTCATTTTGTAATGACTTCAGCAATCGGAGAATCAAAATTATTTTGCTGAAAATAGTTTCTGAGTTCTTGCAGAAGAATATTTCTGCTTTAATGGCACCAAAACTTAGAAGGCTTTTACCTGAATCAAATTAAATGCATTCATCATCTTTGCTCTGTAGAACTGTATTTTCTCCAAAGTAAAAGCAGTATTGGATAGGAGAAAAAATACAGAATGAAATTGTTACTGCTACTATTAATAACAAAGAGCAGTAGCTTTTGTCCTGAAAAGAACCGACTGTGTGCCCTTGTCACAAAGAAGGCTGATGGTATCCTGGGCCGGAGTGTTGCCAGCTGGTTAAGGGAGGTGATCATTCCCCTCATCTCCCAGGTGAGGCCACACCTGGAGTACTGCATCCAGTTATGGCTTGTCCAGTGCAAGAGAGACACAGATGTACTGGAAAGAGTCCAGTAAAGGGCTGTGAGGATAGTGAAGGGGTTGGAGCATTTCTCATGCGATGAAAGGCTGGGAGAGCTTAGACTAGGGGAGATCATTAATGTAGGGGAAAACCTGAAGGGAGGAAGCGAAAAAGACATGGCTGGGCACCCAGTGATAGGATCAGAGGCAATACAGAAGCTTCCCTCTGAAACTGGGAAAAAGATTTTTACTGTGAGAATGACCAGACACTGGTGCAGGTTGCTCACAGAGGCAACGCCACAGAGTCTCCGTCTTTGGAGACAGTCAAAAGCCATCTGTACGTGGTTCTGGGCAACCAACCTAGGCTTTTTTTCCTTAATACATTATACAATCTTTGGGGTTTTTTTTATGCTGCGATGTTTGTGTCCTTGAGACTGTTAAACCAGTTTGAAGTTTAAAGCAGGCCACCTGCTGACCTACAGCCTGGTTTCAGTACATTGTGCTGACATACGAAAACAATTAGTAGTGCCAGTAAAATACTTTATATTTGAATCTATCAAGAGACACGTTTTGAAAAACATTTTAAGAGACAGTCTTCTAGAAATGTCTTGAACAGAATAGAAGTTTGGAGTTATGTTAGTAAAAATACTTTAATGATATTCAAAGACTTTTACAGGTAGCTTTACCTTCTGTCTTTACTTAAGGAATTTGACTTTTGTTTCTCTGAGATGGAAAAGACCTGTCAGCAATGGCTTTGCATGACATGGATAGAAGAAACAATGCTTCACTTTTTGCTATGTTTCTATCACAAGTATTTTAGTATGTATCCTACTACAAGAGTGTGTTTGTTTTGAAGCGACAGCTATATTATTGACCCATATTGGTCTCACTGCATACTAAAAACATGGCAAAGGCAGTTAGATACTGAGTAACTAAAAACAGCGTGCTAAAATTTCACTGTGTGGATTTGTATAGAATTGTTAATATCTCTAATCATAATATACTTAGAAAGGCACACCCTTACATTCTGTTTGGAACAAATATGCCATTTGTGGTCATCCTGTTCTGGTTTCTGTTCACTGAATACTTTATATTAAAACACTTATTAGATATATCAGATTATGAGGTTGCACTTAAAATGTGGTATGGTAATTTTACTTGGTGATACTATAGATATGCAGATTTGTTCACCTTGCCTCTAGAAGATGTTTGGATAATTTCCTAGTGTTTTTGATAGCTATTTACAGTTTAGAAAGTGTTTTTAACTAATGAAAAATAAGTATTTTAACTGTTCCATTTGTAGGTCTCATGCTGTTGCCTGTGTCAATCAATTTATCATCAGCAGAACTCAAGCACTTATGTTGCACATAGATTCCTTTATTGAGGTGAGTGAGCATTCTTGATTGGGGCATTAAGTCAAATTATATATCTGATTTATTAAGAGTCTTGAATTATATTTTGTGACCACTTCTACCCCCAGATTCCTCATTTCTAAATGCCTGTTCTTAGCTTCAGTCTGCATGGATTGAACTTGATTCTGTAGGCTTGTTTTGAGAGTTGATTAGTCTAAGCACTGTCCAAGATAAAGAAAAAAAACCCAGTATTTTGAAAGATGCTTCTCCCTTCATAAGTAGAAGGAAACTCTTGTTGCGTCAAGGAGCAAAAGTAGTGGCAGCAATCTGTCACCTGTGACCGAAAGTGGGGTCATGTCACTGAGTCTGCCTGGGTCTCTCTGAATACTGCTACTGAATGTGGATTAGAAGGGTGGTATTTGGGGTTTTCTAGGGTATTTTATTTGCCACTGTTAGGTACTGACAGTTTTCTGGCTTCAGAACTTAATTTATGTTTAGGAGAAAAAGTAATCCAGGAAATACTGTTTTTCTGCCATTGCTAATATTAGGCAGTGTTTTTGTTACATGTACAATACATATTGAGACTCCAAAGGTTCACTTGCTAAACTGTATGTCTGTAAGAAATAAAATGGTATTCTGAGGTGTGGAATGGAAGAGTACAGAAGTACTCAATTGCATACTTTAGATTCCCAGTAATGTCAGTTTAAATATAAATTGAAGTAGATTAACTGATTTTTATCAACTGATACTACTGTCCAACAGAATCTTTTTGCACTGGCTGGGGATGAGGAGCCTGAAGTACGCAAAAATGTTTGCCGTGCTCTAGTAATGTTGCTGGAAGTTCGAATGGATCGCCTGCTTCCTCATATGATTAGTATAGTTGAGGTGAGTCTCATTTTCCAGAATTTATGCTGAAAAACCTGTTAGTGGTTGCAGAAATAATAACAAATCAAAAGCATTTTTCAGAGCAGGTATGTTACTCTTGCACTTGCCTACTCTTTATTTTCATTTAAGATTCTAAAACTTTATTTTTTGCTAGGTTGACAGGCAATGCATATGAAATTGTTTATTCTTCATTAAGCTGACTGATGCTGGCCCGCATCAGCTATAGTGTGGAGCAGCCAGGCATTGCTTTGACCCCAATTTAGAAGAATATGTAAAAAATCTAATGCTAGTGTTGATTATGCTACAGTTTACACATTGAAGCTGTCAGGTTTTTTGGGCTGTGTTGACAATAGCGAGGATACTATTTTACGCAGCTGAGATGCTCGTTGAGATACTAACAATGTTGCCTCCCATTCAGTTGTAGAGGTAAGGATCATTTGATAGCCGCTTTACCATTCCAGATTAGTGCACACCAATCAGCTCTGTTTTTTCTCGTCTGCTCAACTGTTTGACGTGTGAGTAATTTCCACATTTCTGGAAAATACTGCAGTTTCTAGATAGCCTTTACCTATCCCATTTGCCAGACTGGAAATATAACTAAGATCATAATGTTTCTCATGCAGATTTCACGTGAACAAGTGGGTGATAACCAAGTGTCAAATTGCATAAGGACTATGTCTAGACAACACAAACAAGATGTGGAAGCTTTTTTTGCCCTCTACACAGGCATTAGAGATGCATAAACCTTGAGATGACCCTTCCTAGCTTTGGCCTGCTACCTAGTCTTCCTATATGTTGTCTGGAATTCCATGACACCAGCCTCTACAGACATGTTCTCATATAGCACAGGACAAGCAAGAATTATTGTTACTTGGTGGTGGGGTTTTTTGCTGAGTCAGTTGAGAGATTGGGGGGGTTTTTTGAGGCAGAATGAATCTTGGGAGATGGTATCATCAAGAAGTGATAACTTCTCTAGCTCTCCACCCTCCTAACACCAGTAAGGAAATTCTGGACTTTGTAGGCAGAAAGGATGTCACCAACCAGAAAAAGATTCTTCTCTCTGTATCTGGTATTTTGCTAGTCTAAAACTATACTTCCTCTCTGCAAAAGACAGTAGCAGTGATTTTCTGTTCTGTAAAAGAAAATTTAGATTTGTTTGTTTGTTGGTTTGTTTTGGGACTACTGTTACTAATTTCCCCGGTTCTGTATACATCCTGGTATATGCAAATGTAGTGTCCCAAAACTGACTATTGTTCAGCATTCAAATGAGTCGCGTTTTGCACCTTTTAGGCTTTGATTTCCAGGCCATTTATATGTCTGTCTTACACCGCTGGGTGTAAGTAGCCTTTTTAGTCTACTGCTGTCTTAACTTCATGGAACAGATAGTATAATACTTACAGAAGATACTTGAGGGGGAAAAGACAGTGAGAGGGGCATCTTCCAACTGATTACTTATTATCATCCTATTTTTGTCATCCTGGCAAATAACAAATCCACCACAAAGTAGTGGACTTTCAAGTCCTCTGGGGAAAGCATGCCTATCTCTTAACTTGAAGTGCATTAAGGAAGCTTTGCTTGCAATGAGCAAGCCATTTTTCAACTTTTCTGAGCTGCAGTCTGTTGAAAATTGAAAATAGAGCAACATTTCTGTTCCTACAGGTTCTTAGTCAAATTAGTGAACCTTCAGGAAAAGCTTGCAAGTTAGTGCAGTTCTGTAGGAAGGAATGCCATTCAGATCAAGTCTTGCATCCCTGAAATGCATAAGGATAATAAAGGTCCCTCTGTTCTATTTAGTTTTGAGAATAAAATGGCATTCTGAAGCAATTGAAGAGAGATTTCTTTTGTGTGAGGAAAGGTAGTTGTATGGACTTTCATGAGGTTTTATAAAATGAATGGAAGAACCAGCTGTTTCAGAAATAAGAGCTGGCATGGAAAAATGCAGTAATTACTATTTTAGAAGTTGCAAGAGTCTTCTCTAAGTTGTTCTGGCACATGTGTATAAGTAACTGATGTAGCAGTAGTCTGCTTAGGCTTTTTGTTTATGCAGGCACTTAATTTTTTGGGGTTGAAGGAGGATTTAATTTCAGTAGCACGCTTAAAGAGTTAATACTGAATCCCTGAATTACCATTCATGCTGGAAAGTATGAGACTTTTTTCCTGCCTGTTACTGGTTCTACTTAATTATGTCCTGTCAGGTGATCAAGACTTGGAAGGCAAGCTTTCTTTTGGTACTGGAAATAAAAAGAATTTCCATCTTAATAAGCGTATAGTTGTAACTTTTCTAAACCTATTTACAGGGAATTTCTGTTTATGATCTTAATGTTCTCACTTAAGCAATTAAAAAATTAGAATCTGAATCATCTGGCATTAAGAAAGAAATGTTTTTAGCTTATTTACATGATAGCCTTTGGTAGTCTCTTCTCTGTTTCTCCCCCTTGCCTGAAAGAAACAAAATTGCTATGTTAGCGTAGTCTGGTTGTGTGAACACAGCTTGCAGTGTCAGTAGCTTCTTCTAGTCACTCAAGACTTCTGTCTTATACAAGTAATTTATTTTTATTTTTGTAGTACATGCTTCAAAGAACCCAGGACCAAGATGAAAATGTGGCTTTGGAGGCTTGTGAGTTTTGGCTGACTTTGGCTGAACAGCCAATTTGTAAAGATGTATTATGTCGGCATCTTACTAAGTAAGTATTGACAATTGCAATTCCTACTTATTTTGAAATAGTCGTCTTTTAAGACTTGCTTCTGGTTACTCTTATCAAGACTTCATTTAGCTTGCAGTATGCTTAGAAGAGTTTTCCTGTAGTTAGTTCTTGTGTGTAGTAAAAATGACTGTAGCACAGACTTAATTAAAAAGAATTCTGAGGAAGAATTCTGACCTCCAGAAGCAGCCTAAACTGTGTCACTGTGGTGGTTTACCCCAAGCTTAACGGTCTGTTAAGCTTCACATGGATGCAAAGTTGTGCTAACGTACACTTAAGCTCAAACATTTCCACTTGACATTACCTGTAATATCTGGAAACCATGAGTATGTTGGCTTGACTGCTGTCAGTGTAGGCATCCCTGTGCAGTGCTTCAGAGTCGTGCAAAGGGTGTCCTGTTTTATAGAGACTGTAGCAAAACAGCATGACATCACTTGGATTTAGGAATCAATTTTATAATAAATTGCTATAGCAGTTCAAACAGGATGATGAACCTTGTGACATGGAGCTTGGTTTAGATGTTAGCTTTTGTTACCAGGCTAAGAGATTTTTTATATTTATTTTTTTTATTTTGGATTGAGAGGGTGAGGTTTACAACCAAAATTATGGCCCAGGTAACTGAGCTGCCTTGGGGTTTTTTGTGTTATTTTGACTTACCAATATTTTTTTGTAGGCTGATACCTGTGCTGGTAAATGGTATGAAATATTCAGAGATTGATATTATTCTGTTGAAGGTGAGCATCAGTTTCTTTTACTGTGTAAGAATGTCTGGTTAGCTTCTGGCTTATAAATTAGAAATACTCAACTCAGAATCATGTGCTGTTCCAAACAGTAAGTGTGACTGCTGCCATGTTTGTTAAAAAATGATCTGCAGGCTTTCCTGCTTTGCCCCTGTTTCCTCTTACCCAATTTAAGCAGAGCAGGGATATGAACTACTGCAGCAATGCAGCCTAAGAAAAGTATTCAGAATGAGTTCTGATGCCTTCTAGGTCTAATAGACAGTTTTTTCTATCACTACATTTCGGAATATGTGTGTGTGCCAGAATTTACCACCTCTTCTTCCTGTTTCATTCCTATCAAAAGTAATTCCTTAAAAAGAAGAATACTTTGTGTGTGAGCTTACCTCTGTTGCTTCTGTCTTTCTGTCATTTTTCCAATAAAAGCAGCAGCAGAATGCAGAAGTAATAGCATTTTTAATTAGCTGGGCAGCACAAGTGGGATGTGAATCTTTTATGTGCTTATAAAATCTTGGGCTAGATCTACATTCTTAACTTTCTTGAGCAATATAATTGAACTAGTTTATCTGAGAAAACATTTTGATGACAGGGGGATGTTGAAGAAGATGAAGCTATTCCAGATAGTGAGCAGGACATAAGACCTCGCTTTCATCGTTCTCGGACAGTGGCTCAGCAACATGAAGAAGATGGAATTGAAGATGATGACGATGATGACAATGAACTTGATGATGATGATAACATTTCTGACTGGAATTTAAGTATGTCAAAGCAATGCGTAAAATGTTTTAAAATAGAGCTACTTGCATAACACAAGAACCACAGTAAAAAGAGTACCACGTGTGTAGGAATACTGAGGCTTTGCTTTTGAATACGTAAAGAACTATCTGCTGACATAAATTGGTGGATGGGGTGAAGGGGAGAGTCTTCCAGATGATACTTTGACGATATAACAGTACTGGGAAAAGCTGGGCATCTGTAAGGTTATTGCTTAGTTTGACTATGGCAGGTAAAGATACAAACGTTAACTGGTTGCAATTCAACAACTTTTAGGCTTAATTTTAATTCTACAAGATAATAAAAATAGTGTATAACCCATTCAGCTTCAGTTTAAAAAAGGAAAAGATCTTAGCCATTGATAGCTGGAGGAAACTTGATAATGCTTTCTTTTACTTCAGTCTTACCTTTACAGTTAGTTTGTTATGGTTTGGTTTCTTCTTTTCCACGTGAATGGCCACTGCTAATAATTCTTTTCTACGTGAGGAATTTTCTTCTGACCAGAATATAGTTCTGTAGTTATAGCTAGTGGTAGCTATGAGGAAATCACAGTTCTGATGGCCTAGTTCTGACAACAAATCTGATTTAAATATGCTGTGCAAGCAGCCTCATTGTAGAATAACGTTTTGGGATTTAGACATAACCACGTGAATGTTTTTTTCTTCCAAGCACTTGAGTTTTCACAGAAGATGAATGTGCCTTGAAGTTTCTGGCCTAACAACTTTGAGACTAATAATAATAAGTGTTGTTAAATAAAAATATCAGTGTGAATATGCTTGCTTCTGTAAAGATACTTTTTTAAAAAAAGTATACTTTTATATTCATAATACTGTTCTTGTCAGTGCTGTGAGTAGAGATCGCAGAATTAAATACATATTTTCTGAAAAAAATAGCTGAAATGACAAAAGGTGTACTGTAGCCCACAGTTTTGATTAAGATGCTGAGGAATATAAAGTTTTCCACGAATGATGGCCAGAAAGAGAAAAAGCAGAACCGCTAAGAAATATGTATTGACATACATTAACTAGACTTGAGAGAATATGGATTGTCTGAGAATCAAAATTGCGGTTCCTGTTTCTTGTTTAGTGTTGTGTATTTGATATCCAATTTGAACAGAGAGGAAGCATCAGTGCAGCCTGGTTATTGGTAGCATAGCTTACTAATGAGACAATTTGGATCCTTTGTGACAGATTAAAAAGGAATTGAGATCATAATAAGCAAAAAGTGCAATATAAATTCTGTAATCTGAGCATTCTCTATATTCTTTATAAAACAATTTTAGCTTTTTTTTAGGCGTGACAATATGACAGCAGAAAAATGGAGTAAGGCTTTCTGAATCATTTGAATCATGGTTTTGTGGTTTTTTTGTGAGCTTTTGTTTGCTAAAAACATGGGATTAAAACTTTAAAACAGATTTTGAGGTGTTACTTTTCATGCTGGTGCATCACAGAATAGCAGTAAGGTATAAAAGCTCAGAGCAGAGGCCAACAAATTACTTTCAGTCTGTAGAGTAGCATGATTTTGCCTTTTTTTTTTTTTTTACTTTGAGATGTGGATCATGTTTGAGCGTTTTCTTTTGGATCAAATGCTAGTTATTTTTAGGCCATTTCTCCGTAGTTTTTCCAACATGTTACCTTCCATATTCCTTTGTGTTTCAGGAACCTGAAATGATGTAGAGTATGTAATGGTGTGATTTAATGCTGCAGTTCCTGTCAGGGCTTTAATATCCCAAATGTGTAAGTCCTTTCAGTGCTGCAGAACTGGCTTTCTAAAAGCTGTGGTGTCACACCAGAGAACAGTGGATCACTGTGTATTGTAATGAAATAGAAGTATCTTTCCTCCTGATGCCCTGAATCTTCACTAGCAGCTCAAGGTTAAAATGGGGATTATATTGCCTAACTACAACTATTTGTATAATATGCAGAGATTAACACTGTTAATTTCCCTCAGGGAAGTGTTCTGCTGCTGCTCTAGATGTCCTAGCCAATGTATTTCGTGATGAACTTCTGCCACACATCTTGCCCCTTTTGAAGGAATTGCTCTTCCATCCTGAATGGGTAGTTAAAGAATCTGGTATCCTTGTTCTTGGAGCAATTGCTGAAGGTAAGGCAACAGTGCATATCAGGTTGATGAATTTTTGATTGAATCTATAGCAACTCTATGGTTCCTTGATTCCTTCCAGGTGAATTTACTTACACAAACAATTGCATACTCTTCAGTGGTTTGGTTTTGGGGATTAATTGTTAAGTCTGCTAATAGGTGGCTGCAGTTACTTAATTTTTCTTTTTCAAATCTATACTTGTTTGGGAGACTAAATAGTTTAGATAACTCTTTTTATTTCTCCCTTAACTCTGCAGTATATATTTAACGGCATCTCACTAAGTACTATGTTGATTTCATAGGAGAGGAATATTTAATAAATTTGAGCCTTACATTTCATTCANAAAGCAAAATTTCTAGAGATTGGGGAAGCACAGAAGTAGAAATGTAATTGAAATGAATGTAAGTTTAATAGGGGATTTTACTTATTGTTTGTGTAAGTTTTCTTCTTAGGACTTAATATATTAAGTCAGGTAGACTCACATTGTTAAAATATGTTCCTGCTTGGCAGGGAATGAAAATATGTCCCTTGTAGGAACCAGAAAACAATAGAGCTTTTTGTTAATTCTGGTAGTGCAATAGCTGTATTTTATCTTCTAGGCTGCATGCAGGGTATGATTCCATATCTTCCTGAGCTGATCCCTCACCTAATTCAGTGCCTCTCTGACAAAAAGGCTCTTGTGCGCTCCATTACATGCTGGACTCTTAGTCGCTATGCACACTGGGTAGTTAGCCAACCCCCAGACACATACTTGAAGCCATTAATGACTGAGTTGCTAAAGCGTATCCTGGATAGCAACAAGAGAGTACAAGAAGCTGCCTGCAGGTAAGCCAAAGCTTCAGCAAAAAGCAGTATTTGTGACAATGCTTTCTCGTGGGAAGCTGTTTTAATGCCTTTATGAATGAATGAATGTATGACTCCCATTTCTAGCTCTTAATATATTTCTTTCTCTCTTAAATTGGACTGGATGCTGCTGCTTCTGGAGTAGTCATAAATTACTCCCAAATTGCAGTAATCTGGGAAAACCTTAATGTGTATTTTGCTTGTCTAGTTTGTTTTCAGAGTATTGAGTCACCAAACTAAATAACTTATTGTAGTGCAAGAAATTACGTGTTTGTGACATCATGTGTTTTTTAATATGTGATGTTTGATTGACCAGAAATCTGACTTTTTTTTTAATATGCCTATGAACAGGGGCAGTACTGATTGCAAAGGAAAACTTCTGTCATTGCATTACTGATGCTGTTTATATTTAGCTTATGATTACCAAAAACATTTCAGTTATGATTATTTCAAGGGATGTTCTTTGTTTCTTGAAGAGAGATCCTGAGAAGATTCCATCACTTGCTGACATTTAAAATAAATAAATAAATAAATAAAGTAATGGACACACCATTAATGGAATGGGAATGGGTGGGCCCCTAGTTCAGGCTTTATATAGCATTTTGAAATGTTTTCTTTAGAGCAGATAATTCATTAAAATGACTGTTGTAGCTGAAAAATAAACCATCTGGAAAATTCCATTTTAAGGAAAATGTAGAGCTGTTACAAGTCAAAGCATACTTAGTAGCTTTCTACATTGCAAGGATATACAGTGGTCCTTCCTGGGGAGGAACAAAAAGCTGCATCCCTGCAGTGAGTAAGTGCACAGGTCATTAATGTCTACCAAACTGAAAATTGGTCAAGATACTGTATATTTTCATTGCTAACTTCTGTGCCATAGCACATGCATAACATTCATTTCTGTGCTATTGTTCCTTTAGTTGGTGACACCCAAAGATCCGTTTGATTGAAACGTGTTTTCCTGCTCACATTGTACGCCTTTCTGAAAGGATACTTCACAGTAATAGCATTGAATTAATAAATAAAATAAGAATGCTAGCCACTTTGTGTTCACAGTTGCACTGTGTTCAAAAAAAGGCATTTCTGTATTTGTTAGCATGCTCGCGGAGGATTGTTCACCTCATGCGGTGATGCATGCATTTTTAGTGCAGGGACAGGGTAATAATAAACTTGTTGACACAAGCTAGGCTAGTTAATCTTCAGTTGCTCATAATTTTTTCCTTTCCGTCATGTTTCCCTGAAGCAGTGTATCTAGTGTTGGAAGAGGTTTTTTATTTGTTTTGGGAGGGTTTTTTTAAAGCTATTGTTAAAACACTTGACAGACAACCTGAAGGCTTCCATGGTGATCAAAGCTGTGACCTCAATAGATTGAGGTTACGTCAAAGCTGTGCTTTGACCACAGCTGACTGAAATTCTTCATTCCCTGTCTTTGCTTTTAGTTTTCCATGTCTTTCTGTATCCATTTTTCTATGTAAAGAACTGCTGAGATTTCAAGCTGATGTTGGCATTGTACTTGCACAACAGCACTAGATCTTCTAGGTGCAGTTACAGCATACATTAAATATAGTGGGCCACTTTTGTATAAACAGTTCCTGCTATTTCATTTAGTATATTGTAACTTCTGTACAGCAGTACTTTTCTTAATGGAGGCTTCTTGCATGTACATCACAGGTTTTACAGCAATATTTTTATGTTTTGTTCATCACAATGTAAAAGCTGAATCCTGGTATGTTTAATCAAAATAGATTGAGGTTACGTCAGTAATGCCGTCTTGAAAACACATCTTGGACGAATTTGAGAACTAAATTGAGGGTTTTGTTTAAGCAGAAATGGGTAGGGTGGAGCTTTTTGGGTTCATCTTATTTTGTTTTTTCAAGATACTGACTGACCTGGTTGTTTTTTTTATCCCTCAGTGCCTTTGCTACTCTAGAAGAGGAGGCTTGTACAGAGCTTGTTCCTTATCTTGCATATATACTTGACACTTTGGTCTTCGCATTTAGTAAATACCAGCATAAAAACCTGCTCATTCTTTATGATGCTATAGGAACTCTAGCAGATTCTGTAGGACATCATCTAAATAAACCAGTGAGTATACCTTATGTTCTGTAGAAGCACCCATCATAATTGAAAAACTGTTTCAGTGATTTTTGTAGTTTGCTTTGATGTTAGAAAACAGAAATGCTGATGTTTGTGTGTAGGTTTCGGTAGTACTAAATATTTACAGGTAGAATACATAGACTGCATGTAATTTTCCTACTGCACAAATATTCACCATTTTGAATAAGCCGTTGGGTGTGTCGTGGTTTCTGAAATGTGCTTCTTGTCATGATTTTTTTTTTCCCTTTGCTGAGAATTTTTCAGCTTAGAGGAGATACATAGAGAGACTTTAGAGAAATTGGTAGAATGTGTGTTTTAATTTCTAATGATCACACTTTTCTTTGTAACCAAGAATAAGTAAACTGCTCTGTCTTTTTCTAATGTATTGGAGCAATTGTCACTAGAAACTGCTTATTCAGAGAGTGAGACAGGCATTCTTTTTATATATAAAAATACAAAGTGCTTTGGACAAAACAGGTAACAGGCAAATACATGTACGCTAAAAAATATCCCAGTGTATTAATTAATAGAATATGCATACATGTCACGTGCATCTTCTTATGATGGTTATTGGAACTTGTTATATTTCTCTGTGGTGCTTCATATCATCTAGACAGACTAGAATGAAACAATCTGAGTTGTTTCCATGGCATTTTACTTGCCATCTGAGACCCCACACCATCAAAGAACCTCTTTTTCAGTCTCTCTTTGGCCCTGGCCACCTTGACATTTGACAGTACCAGAAGGAAGCTAAATGGGGTCATGGTGGAACTTTCTTCAGTCACTTAGAATTTTATATATTTGGACATAGCATTAGCTGACAGTATCTGTGGGCTCCTTAGATACTGTCTGGGAGCAACGGGACTGTAGGGATGCCTCACTCAGTGTCCTTGTGACTGTGGCTGAGCAGCGGCAGGGAAGATGCAACAGCTTTATACAGGAGGGGTAGGTGTGTCCTATTGGAGGGATAGGAAAATACTTTTTTTCGTGAATGGGTAGTAGATTGAGGAAGAAATTTCAGGAATTTAGGGGGACAGGATCAGTATCAGGGAAATGGGAAGTGGTTGATAAAGGTAAGCGGCAGATGCAGAGTCAGATTGCATTGCTACTGAAAACATTTTCCACAGGCCCTGAGGCGATCATGTAGATTTGTAACAACTCAGACAGCTAGACTGAAAAGAAACTTGGAGGGAAAGATTCACTCTGCAAAGGTACTTTATGAGCTTCAGCAAAAAAATCTTAAGACAGGGGTTGTAAGTTCTAATACTAAACTATTTCTATGTATTGCAACAATGACTGAGTTACAGTACATCAGGGGGTTTTTGCTGAAAAAGTGGAACATTTGTCAATTCTTAATACATCAATTTTCTAGCTTTGAAATGAAGTAGTATATAGTGAATTGTTTCAGTAGCTGATGGATTTTCATCCTGAACAGGAATATATTCAGATGCTAATGCCTCCATTAATCCAGAAGTGGAACATGTTGAAGGATGAAGATAAAGATCTCTTCCCTTTATTAGAGGTAAATGTTAAAATTTCAGTATTTTTTACCAACTTTAGGAATTATACTTTCTACTAAAGAAGCTCCTGGTAGGAAGTACAAAAGCTGGCAGTATTAGGTATTTTCTATTATGGAGAAACTATTCTGACTGTAGTTAGGAAGTCTTATTACTGAGGAAATGTCATGAGGTTTAGCAGAAATCTTTTAGATACTTTTTTCTGCAATTCTAGAGTGTTTTCTTTGATGGGATTCTTTCAGGGGAAAAAAAAAAAAAAAGAAATGTTCCATCCTCCTTTTATTCTTGCCTTCTCTTCATCTCTGCTGTCAAACAAGCTGAAAGTATGGACCAGACCATGTAGTCTACTCTCTGTGCTTTCTGAGTATAAAGGAGGAAAACACCTCTAGAAAAATTAGTTTCTTAACTCTTAGGTAATATGAGGGCTTGTACATGGTCAAGACACTGAAGCTTAGTCTTTAAGTGCTGGCTGAAATACCGTAACTGGTTCTGTATGCACTTTATTGACTATCTCTAACAAGGTGCTTCTGCTGTGAAATTTTCTCAACTGGCATGTGTAGGAGAGAGTAACAACTTGCTGATAGTTGCCTCAGTTCAGCTAGTGGTATTGCCTTTCTAGGTTGTGTTTTTTTATGGGTTACATACAGGTATACTTAAAATGCTGATATCTTTTAATTTACCTCTCCCAAGTAAAAAGCATTTCAGAGATGTGAAATGGATGGAAAGGTGGTGACAGTTTTCTCTTTCACTTTTAATTCCAGTGCCTGTCGTCAGTTGCTACTGCCTTGCAATCTGGCTTTCTTCCATACTGTGAACCTGTGTACCAGCGTTGTGTTAATCTGGTGCAGAAGACCCTTGCACAAGCCATGGTATTTTTCTGTTGCTATTTCAGTATTTTCAGAATATCTCTTTAAACCAGTGTGTTAACTATGTGAAGTTCCGGGTTTGCAGGAAGATTTGTAGTATAACCATTGAATATGTAAATCAAACTCTTTTTATGCACAACCCTAGGAAAACCTAATACGCATTTTGAAAACTCATACTTGTTTGTTGCAGTTGCATAATGCTCAGCCAGACCAATATGAGGCTCCGGATAAAGATTTCATGATTGTAGCTCTTGATTTACTTAGTGGTTTAGCTGAAGGACTTGGAGGCAATATCGAACAGCTAGTGGCTCGCAGCAATATCCTGACGTTAATGTACCAATGCATGCAGGTGAGATGAGTAACCTGTTTGATCCAAGGATTTTGTTTCCTTAAAGAATGAGAAACACTTCTAAAATTGCCTTTTTTTTTTTTTTCTTCCTCTCTTTAGGATAAAATGCCTGAGGTTCGGCAGAGTTCTTTTGCATTGTTGGGTGATCTGACAAAAGCCTGTTTCCAGCATGTTAAGCCTTGCATCGGTAGGTTTCTTTCATATTATTAAACAAATTAACTTGTTTTACAAACTAATTAGAGGCTGCTTTGGCCATTGTTGAGCTCCCTATTCTGTTGATTGCCTTATCATGGTGATGTTCCTTTATCAGCAAGGGTCTGTAGTCTTTTGTCCTTCTAATTGTGTGTTTAAAAGATGTGTTCTTATTTTTGTAAACGGCAAAAATTCATTTTTTGCCCTTGATTTTTTTAATGGAAAAAGCTACCTGTTGTGCTGGAATACAGCAAAACAGGTGGCCTTAGACTTCAGTTGGAATAGTTGCTTGATGTGGTAAATTCTTGAATTTATAGGTTTTTTTTATTCTATTAGAATCTATTATTACATTGTTAAATAAAATTTTATATCTATATAAAAATATATTTTGTATTATTTGTCTCTTTAAAAAACATATTTATATACATATATATAAAAATCAGTAAACTTTGCTGCAGGGTAGGTTTTGGTTTGGGTTTTTGCTTTGCTTTTTGTTTCGGTAGGGGAGTAGCATCAGTTACACATTTCCATGATATTTGCTGTCTTTTCGCAGATAGTCTTGAGATACACTTAGCTGGCCAAGTGAATGCTTGGATAGGCTTGGAGTTTAAAAGTTACTTGGCACATGTTAAAGTCTATGTTTCTGGTTTTGTTTTTGTTTGTTTGCTTGGGTTTTTTTGGTGTTTATTTTGTTTGTTTGAGGTTTGGTTGTGGTTTTTTTTGTTAAAATTTAATCAAGGATGTGATTGCCTTCTAGGCTTTGGTTTTTATAAGCATAGCTGAATACATAGTTATCCAGGTGATTTGCAGGTTATTGTAGCCTTTTTTCCTTCTCCCATCTTTTCCTTTCTTCCCTTCACCCCAGTGAAGGAACGGGAGAAAAAAGGATTCTAGAGTTACTTAAAGATGAAGGCTATTAGAAACATTTTAAAATCATAATTTGAAAAGATTTGCATTGATCTGCTTAGGTTCTAAAATCCAGGTTAATCTGATATACAGCAGAAATATAGCTCTTGTTAATTCACATGTAACACTTTCCAAGCATTTAAATAGGCTTACATGATTTATTGTTTTTTTAAAACTTCACACACGCACCCCTCCCTTGCGCTGTGACTTCACAGTAGTGGGACAAGATTGTTGTATTGTGTGATGAGATTTTAAAATATTATTCTTTCTAGCTGATTTCATGCCAATCCTGGGAACCAACCTAAACCCCGAATTCATTTCTGTGTGTAACAATGCCACTTGGGCAATTGGAGAAATCTCCATCCAGATGGGTAAGATTTTTTTTTTTTCTTCTTTTCTTTGAACCTCTGCACATTTGGCATGTTTGCTTGGGTGGGTTTGGGGTTTTTAAGTGATACTTTCATGTTACAATTTAAATTATATTTGAGCTTCTTGTCCTTATTTGTAAGTTTAATGTACCTGACCTATTTAGATTATGCATATTAATAGTAATTTTCTTCTGATTCTTTTTTTTGTTTGCTTGTTTCAGGTATAGAGATGCAGCCTTATATTCCAATGGTGTTGCACCAGCTTATAGAAATAATTAACAGACCCAACACACCAAAGACGTTGTTAGAGAACACAGGTACCCAAAAATTGAACCATACCTGGTGAAGGGAATTAGAGATTTTTTTTTTTTATAATGATTTAAAAAATTATGTAGGGGAACCACACCAGAACTGATTTTATTGCTATGTATTTGGCTTTTATAAGCAAAAGCAGCTCTGTTTTGCAGAAGATCTTACAAGTCTCAGTTTTGCAGCAAACTGTCTATCCTGTATCTAGATTCTTAAAGCTATTGCTTTCTCACTTTTGTAACGTGTTATATTTATCCTCTGTTTGGTTAAGTAATCTTTCAGTTTTATTTGTGTATTGAATATGACAAATGTATACAGTAACACTTAAAGACTTAGTTCACACTGGTTTTAGTACATGCATGTCCTTACACGTGTGCTGTATATATGTGTCTAATGTTTGAAACAAGTATAATTGGCATATACCAAACAAATAATGAGCTCTTTGGTTTTGCAAAATATGCACTTTTTTAAGATAAATTGTAATATCACCCACAAAAATCTAGATCTGTGATGGCAGTTTTACCACACCATAACTGAAATTACATGTAACTTATGTAACCTGGTCGCTTGATTATGAATTTCTGAAAATAATTTTAATAATGGCATGCACATTTTCTATTCTGGTCCACAGCTTTGCCTCGCAAATTGGGAGCAATCCCAAAATGCCTTACTGAATTGGAATAACTGAGGCTTGTTTCTTTTGCATTTATAGAGGGCACGTTCTGGTATGAAGAGCACCTTCCATACTTCAACAAAACTTATATTAATAATTTGACAGGTTTCTACTTCACTATTTTACTAACCAAAAATGTTTTTTCATGGAGGTTTTTTTTTTCCTGTTTGAAAACTATCTTGTAAGAAAATAATGGTTTACACCTGACAGGACTGAAAATGGTGCGAATTCATAGAGATACAATTACAGTTTTTGAGCTAAGCAAGAGATAAACTGCAGAGAAATTTTAATGCGTATTTTTTGTCTGGTATTCTTTAGAGTAAAAGCTGTATTTTTCTCTGCTTCCCTTTACCCCTGTGTAGTATGGAAGGTGATCTTAAAGGAAAAGTGACCTAGTTGTCTGGCATATTATAGGCACTACTTTTTGAAAATACAATTTTGGAAAAAATACCTACTTGTTGTGAACTACACCATGGAATAGTATAGCAATATGAATTTTCTTCCCCCCTGCCTCTGCTCTTGACCCCCCCTTCCTTTGCACTGATGGTTGTGTAATACCCGTAACTGAGAGGCATCCAGTACTTAAATGTTTGCTTCCACCATTGTTACAGAACTTTTGGAAGCATCCAAACA
>VXBW01002930.1:1000-38226 GCA_013400375.1 Thinocorus orbignyianus
GCTCCGGTAACGGCTGTGACGGGAGGAGCGGGGTCGGAGCCTGGGCCCGGAGCCGGGGCCGTCCCGCTCGGGTGGGCACGAAAATACCATCAAGGGATCGATTTGGCCCGGGAGCTCTCTGACAGCCCTAGTTTTACTTTAAAATTAAAAAAATTTGGTTTTTTTTAAGGGTTGTTAGCTTGGACTTTACACGCGTGGCATCGTCCCAGGAAAAAATAGTAAGGAAGAGTAATTCCGGTAGCACTAAAAATATTTCCGTTTCCAAATAGCTTCTGAATAGCGATCCTTCCTTGGGTTTTGGGTTGGGGTTTTATTTATTTATTTATTTTTATTATATACCTATATTTTATTCTCTTTTACTTATTTTTTAATGATTTAACTCATGTCTAGAAACGTTATGGTGTTGGTTTTTTGTTTGCTTGTTTGGTTTTTTTTTTCCCGGTAACACTGAAAATATTTCCGTTTCCAAATAGCTTCTGAATAGCGATCCTTCCTTGGGTTTTGGGTTGGGGTTTTATTTATTTATTTATTTTTATTATATACCTATATTTTATTCTCTTTTACTTATTTTTTAATGATTTAACTCATGTCTAGAAACGTTATGATGTTAGGGGTTTTTTATCACTTGTAAAATTTGTGGTGCATCATGCCCAGAAGATGGATGCTGAGTATCTGGGGTCACTTACAGGTACGGACACCCCGGGAAGCGTTCCTGCCTGGCACCGGTGCTACGTTGAAGCTTCTCCTTCCTACTTTCCCTTTATTTGCTTTCAAAGAGCTTGTCTTTTCCTGGGAAACTCCTTTGGGCGATTAGCTCTAGTGGTGTGATTGTACAGGTAAATTTGTCCTTGGGTCTAGATAAGAGTTCCTTAAGGATTACCCTCCACATCCTCCTGGAACTTGTGGAAAGTTGTGCAATGGAGAGCAGGAGGGGAGGTGAGAGCCCGTCCTGGCTGGGCCTGTCTTTTTTGGCAAATCATCGGTGCCTTCTTATAAACAGTTGAGTTTATAAATGGAAATACGTCCTAATCCTTTCACTTCTAGGCTGGATGAATAAAATAGTTCCAGGTTCATCCCACGAGCCACCTCCATCCACCCTCTGGTCTCTGGGACCCAGCTGATGGCTGCAACCCAGCTTCTACTCAGCAGGTGCCTGCAGGACAGGGGACAACTTCTGGGGGCAGACTGAGCAGAGATAATACAGAATTGTGCCCACAAGTCTGAATGTTCTGTGACCCTAGATCTAGTCCCATCAAAGAGGATTAAGACCTTGCTAGCTTTGTTCCTTCCTGTAATTTGAGGAGTGGCTCAGGGCCGGTGGAATGTCATTCTTCTTTCCCACTTGAAAGATAAGAACTTGAAATGCTGCCGGATAACACAAAATAGCCTGTGTGCTCTGTCCGTGGAGAGGAGCATCTGAGGGCAGAGGCAGACAGAGACCTCCGTGTCCTTTGCGTGAGCCGGGTGACGGGCACCTCCATCACCTCTGGGCAGACGGTGGGTCACAGGAGCCCAGCTCCCTCCCCAAAAATTCCCGACAGTGTTCCTGTGGAGCTGTTAGCTGTGTTCGTCTTTATTTGTGTTTTTTGTTAAATACCGTAACAGAGCTCTTTTATCAAATGAGCCCTAGACTAGGAATTCATGAAACTCGTTGGTGTCAGAGTTTTGTTGCCTTTCCCAAACCTCCCCTTGTAAAAACCCTATCTGTGGTGGGAGTTTTGTTGTGGGTTTTTTTTGAGAAGACTGTTCTGACCTGTGAATAGAGCTGGTTGCCAGGGCTCAGAACTCCCAGGCTTTGTTTTGGAAGAAAACTTGTGTATGCCCTGGCATGTCGGGCTTTGTTAATTATCTATGTGTAAAATGGAGACTGGCCTTACCTGTGTGACTTTGAAAGTCCTATTACTTCTGACCAGTGGGCACGAAGCACATGGACATGGTGATGTTACTGCTGTCTCCTTGGTATTTCAGCTGTTTCCCAAGCCCTATTTCAGTCATTTTAGCTGTTGTGTTCTCTCCTTTGCTAGTGGCCACTGGCTGTTTTCCTCCTCCTCTCACGCAGCCGGCGTTACCTTCTTTCTACATCCACAACTCCTATTTTGCCATCTTCTCTAAGCTGCCATTTCCTCCACTTGTCAGTCATTTTCTGCTTGTGATTCAAGCTGTGTGTCTGCCTGCGTCTCCCTCGCCGTACAGTTCTCATTACAAGCCACAGTTCTCCTTACAAACAATCTGAAGAGTCTTTTTGTGGCATTTTTCTGTACTTACGCTGCTGAATTCTGTCCTGTGTTCCTTCAGGAAGTCAACGATTAACCTTCTTGAACTGATCACTAAACCAGTTTGTGATTTTTTTAAACCGTTACTGAGACCTTTCATGCTCTTTGAGTAAAGCCTTTCTGTAAACTGCGTTTGTTTGCCTCTTGTCAGTAGAGTACATGCAGAATTTGATTTCTCATGGAACTTGGACAGATCCTATAAAAACTGAATAATTTTCCTCTTGTTTTCCTCTCGCCTTCCTCTCCCAGGTCCTTGTCCGTAGCAGCAGTAACCAGAATAGCATTTTTTTAGTGCAACTTCAAAGTCCTTGAGTCTAACATTGTATGTTTTATTGGAGTCCATATGATTCAGGTTATAATGTCATGACTTTGATTTGTGAAAGTCAGAAGGTTTTAAAAACGCCTGAGCCAGAACCAAGCCTTGCATGTGAACGTGTGCTCTTTCTGATGGCACATGCTCACTTGGCAAACGGGGCTGTCTTTTCAAAGTTTGGCAGCAAAATGTCTGTTTTCAACCAGAGGTTACATTTACTTTCATTTTACAGCTGGGGATGGTTTAAATTGTGTTTTTCCCTTTATACAAAATTCAGAAATTAGGGTTAATTGAACCAGTGAAAAATAAATGTCTTTCCTTTGCGTCATTTGTATTTCTTGGCTTGTAACTTTTCTAGCCTTTTCTGGTTCTTTTTTTAACTCTTCGCTTTANTTTGTTTGTGTTTGTCTGTTTCTGCAGAAATTTTCTTTAAGTGGTAAATTAAATCAGCTGGGCTGTTCCAGGAGCATCAGCTGACACTGCTCAGGTGCTTGCCTTAAATCTGCCACAGACACATTGAACTACAACAGGCCTTTGTTGGGGAGGGCTGTTAAGTATCTGGAAACTTTGTGTACACAGATTGAGTAATGTCTGAGCCACAAATTTTTCCTTTTTTTAAAACTCCTCTCCTTTTTATTGTAAGTTTTCTGTCTTTAACGAGAGTTACAAGTCAGGAACTGGAGTGTTTGAAATTCAGTATCAATTTGATCCTTGGAATTTACTATGACTGACCAAATTACTTCCCTTCCTTGGCTTTGTTTTATGGGTAGAACTGAATTGTTTGCTGTTTATGTAGATCTTAGGGATGTTGAAATGCTTCATTATGCTTTGAAAAGTGTTTTTAGAGGTGAAAAGAAACGTTTCATGCAAGTATGAAGCACTTTGCTTCGTTCTCTTCTTGCGAGTCCCTGGACTCTCAAGGCTTTTGTTAATAATCTGCTTCCTGACTGACTCCATTATCAGAATAACGCGAGGAAAGATGCTCCTTTTCAGCAGGTGATGTTCTTGCTCTCGGTCTGTGCTGCTCCGTGTCTTCTGTCTGTGCCCTTGGCATATGCAAAGGGCCATTTTCCTGCCACACTTTCTGCTTCCAGGCTCTAGGAAAATAAGGTTTTTCATCAATAAACATATTTACAGGATAAGATAGCTCGGGAAACTATGATGAGCTACTGAGTGGTTTGAGCTGCTTCCCTTTTATCTCCCACTTGGCTGCTTTCTCCTGGAGCAGTCTTGGGGGAGACGATGTGTTTGTGCACATCTGGCTGCTGGTCTTTCAGTTATATTGGGTTGTGGTGGATCGAAGGGTCCTAGGTGATGTTTTCTTCCTCTGTAAGTCTCTTCCCCTACTCTCTGAAGAAGGCTGGCAGCATTTACTATGAGTCAGTTGACTTTGTTTTGGTTGTTTTTTTTAATGCCCAGGAGTCAGCCCTGTTGGCCCTTCTGCTGCTGCAGGGTTTTTGGGCTGCACAGTTTCATCCCGCAGGGTCTTGATACGCTTCTCAAAAAGACAAACTGAAGCAGCTGCAGGTACTGGCACGTCTTTGTTTCTACAGATAGCAGTACGGTAAAGTAAGTCTTCCTTATTAAATTAGTAGGAAAGCTCTCTTTTCCTCCCAACTGCGTGTTTTATGATAAAAATATTATGCTGTGAAATGCTAACAAAGATCTAAAGAGAAAAACGATAATCTTGATTAGCCTTCCCTGATTCCTGAAAGAAACTGACTATAAAAAATGTGATAGTAGCAATGAGTAGTTCATTTCAGGGCATAAAAGGGCAGCCTTCTGGTGAGTTCAAAAACTTCTTGTTTAATTTTAATTTCTATCCTGTTTCCTTTCACTTAAAAGAAAGCGGGGGGAGCTGATAAGTGCTGCTGCTCTGAGAACCAGCAGAGGCTTTATTTTCACTTGTAAGATCAAGTGAGGTCACTTTCACTAGTTCTGTTCAATGGGCTGGTGGTATTAGATTAGAGGTATAGACATTCTTAATAATTAATCTTTATAAGGCTTTGACAGACCATTTTGAATATTGTGAATTTTAATAAACAACTTCACAGTAAGCACAATTGTGATCTGTTTCTCTGCACTATTTTAGTGACTTAGGTGTTAGACATCAAGTTTAGTTTGAGGACTAGAGAACCAAATTAAAGATATTTTTGGTACCTGCTACTGTTTACTGCTCTAAAAGAGAGGCACTTCAGTTTGAGATCAGCACCATTTCTTTGTTTGCATGTTATTTATGGATGGTTTGGTAGGAAAATCACAGTTCGGTTGATTTGTGTTTATGAGTGTTTTTCTGGCACAAAACATTATTTTCATTCAAAGTGGTTAACCCTGATGTGACCCATTTCCTAACTGGCATTGTGCTGTGGTAATGGGACATCTTTGAAAACGTAATTGATTTATAAATAAACCGAACGACACA
Source organism: Thinocorus orbignyianus (assembly GCA_013400375.1). Taxonomy (NCBI): domain Eukaryota; kingdom Metazoa; phylum Chordata; class Aves; order Ciconiiformes; family Thinocoridae; genus Thinocorus; species Thinocorus orbignyianus. The sequence goes on from VXBW01002930.1 coordinate 6,009, forward strand.
GTTAAGATTAAACGCTATTATGTGCAATAAGAGGTTCAGGCTTGGAAAACATGAGAGGTCTTAATGGAGTGTTGGAGTAGGTTAGTGCTGGCCTTCTGCCCTTCTCTTCCACCCACAGTTTTCTACCTTAAGATATTTCAGTGGGGTTTTTTATTATTTAACCCTCTCCCAAATATTTTTCGCCCCTAAACTGTTGATTATCTTACATGCACAACAAGAAAGGGAAATATTTGTAAGGAAATTACATGGTTTTAAGCTTTCTGGTGGAAAGACTGTAGTCAACATTATGGCAAGAAACATGTAAAAATTGTCACGTTTACTTTGATCACTTTAATTTTTTTTTTNCACTCTTTTTTTTCCCCCCCCTGCTTCCCCCCCCCCCCGTTGGTAGGAGTTCAGTTCCTTTGATATTAAGCCCCAAAATGGGAATTTAAGCTGCTGTGACTCATTCCATTGACTTTTTGGGTTTTGCAGTAGACTTCAAGATTTTTCTTATTTGTAACTTATTCTTTAAAAACTCATAGGTCCATTTCAGGAGTTATCCTTTTCATGTACAAATAAGGAGGATTTTAAAATATTGCTTCTCTGAGGTTACTGCATTCAGACTTGAGCTGTTGTGAAGGAAGAGTCCCCTAAATTGTAGAATAAGTGGCTATTTCCTTGCTTTTTAGATGGTTAGCCAATTCTGTCTTTGCCAGGGACTCTTGACGTATTAACTCGTGTATTTCTATCCTTTATCATTTTTATCTTTTTAACTGTTGAAGAGAAGTTCTGGGGTTTGATCAAGAGCACAATCTCTCTCCAGGGCTGGCTGAGCATTTCCTGATGAGGTCCGTCAGCTCTAACTCTGCCTGAACGTGGTGTTTTGTCTTGACGTACCCACCTCAATACCTGGCAACTACTTTGGAGCTGGTGGCCAATGTTCCAGGCTGGCAATTTTCATTCTTCTCGTTGTGCTTGAGCTGCTCGTTAGGCTCACTGGGGCGATTTTTATTGCACAAGTATTAAAAGGCTTAGCCGGAGTGGAGCGAGGCAGGTGGCAGTTATTAGAGCCGCTTTCTAAATTATTTATTTAGCTAAAAAGTGAAATCTGATCTTGCTTTCCTGACCTGCCAGGAGGTAATAGCGTAGGGTTTCTTTTTTTAACTGTGTGAAAAAAGAAGGAAAAGTTTAAATTATATTCTTTAGGTTATTCATTGACGCAGGGGAAGTCGTTAATTATAACCGGAGCCGGTAGAAGCATTTGTGGTGTGTTTATAACAGGTCCTACCAGAAAGAAGGAGCAGAAGTGTGTGGACCATTAACCAAACCCCTAAAATCTAGTGGGAATATATGCTTTGATTTGCATGCAGTGGTCTGTTTCACAAGTTCTTTGATAACTAGTGTTATTTAAGCAGTTTATTTGATAAAACACTGGTAGTTCTTCAAGCAGCAGTGTGGAAACCTTCTTCTTCCTTCTGGTCTGCACTAACCGTGTCCAATTGCTATTTTGATGTCAGCTCTAGTATTGAAATCCACAGTTGTTCCCTTTTCTCTCATAAATGCTCAAAAGGCATATTACACTTCGGAAATTGCAGCTTATAGCATTTTTCTAATTGCTTTCAAAGCCATTGAGTTATGGGAGGACATTAAGCAACCGGCACTTAAAAGCTGGTGATCTCTTACATAAAAATATTAGCCCAAATATTTTCATATGTATGTTTTTCAGCCCATCCAGTTTTACGGCTGATTTTAGACCCTGTGGTAAACAAGCACAGCTAATGGAGCTGCTGGAAGCCCCTCTAAAAAGGGATCACAGGGCTGTATATGCTGTGGGCGATGTTCAGCTTTGATTAAATGCTGTAATAAAGCCTGCATCTGTGTTGTTATTTTCAAAAGGAAATTCAGAAGGGAGCACCGAATACAGCTCTGCTTTAGGTTTATAATTTGATTGTTTTCCATCTCAACATGTCTCCAATGTTTCAATATGGAGCATTTGGGAACTTTAACTAGGGCTCATTTCAGAAATTTGCTGCCAGTGACAAGATGGGAGGCAGAAGGTATGGAAGTGTGGATCATACCCAGCGTGATCCCTATCAACACCAGCTCCTGCCTTCTCCTGACACCTTTTTTTTGACCAGACAACTGGTCTTGGGGGCGAAGATGGAAGTTCTGTTAAGGTGCACATTTATCATCACCTTTTCTTTCCTCTCTTCTCCTCTCCATCCTTTCTCATGTTGTGCTTTTCCCTTTTGGAAGCACTCTGTTGTTGTGAAGAGGTTTGCAGCACTCGGTCACTCCTGCTGGCTTCCCTAGTCTTTGCAGTGTGGATGAAAACTGGTTGATGGTGAGAAATGGTAACCTCAGGCTGTGATGACGTGCTCTGGAGCGAGTGCTGTATTAGCAGCGTTCGCTGTGGAGAGTAGGTGTGTGGGGAGGAACTGGGGAAAGTCAGCGTGCACAGCTCAGTGTTGTGTTATTGCCACAGGAGCTCAGGTCTCTTCTCAGTGAGTCGAATTTCCCCTCTCTGGGGCAGTTTTGCAAGTTTTGTCAATATTCCTTCTGTTAAGAACAGAAGCACTTCCGCCAGTGAAATCTTGAGTGTACACACCAAAGTTGTGATCACTGCACATTGTGGGATCTGAAAAAGACTTTGTCTGAAAGCTTGTCCTTTTGCCTTCTCTTGCTTGCTTTTAAATCAATAGATCAGCTCAAAGATCACTCTCTCCCTTGCTCTTAAAACTCTGCCCCTCTCTTGTCCTCAGGCATCCTACTCTCCAGCCCTGCTACATCTGGATTGTAAATAGGAGTTAATGGGAATCACCTAGACCTGCAGGGAGGAGTGTCCCTGACTTAATTAAATGTTATCAGATCTGTACCAGTGCTCAAACATTACCCATCACAACCCTGAATTCTTTAGATGCCAGTCCTGAAGTTTGCCTTTTCCTATGAGTTTTGGGGTTAAGTAACACGTTGCTAGGAAGAGGTACTGCCTTTGTAGTTCAGTTGGTGTTAAAAGCCTTTTCAACCAGGGTTTCAGGTAAGACAAAGATAAGAGATAAGAGGTTTGCTTGAAGCTCCTTCCTTGCAGGGCTTCTGAAGTCGATGCTGCGAGGCTGCCCTTTAACACTGGACTGTTTGCTTTTTGTTGTGAGCGGAGGTGGGGGAGCTGATGCAATAAACTTAGTTTGGGTCTTTCTGCTCTGTTAATGAAAAGAAAATTCAGAAGGGGAATCAGAGAAAATATAATATTTGGGGCAAAAATTAAGGATTCAGTGTGACATACCTTAGATTAGGACAACAAGTACGTTTCCTTGGCGTGTGTAAGGTCTTTTCTTCGTTTGCAGACTCTAGCAAAAGCTCTCTAGATCCTGCAAGAACCAAAAAAAGAAGGGATTCTTCCAACCTCCACCCCAGTGCAGGTGTTAGGTGTTTCCGACCGCAGGATTCTTGATGCAGAAGCCTAAAATGATGTAAGCTGCTTTTCGGATCCCATTTTGAAGGTCTGGTCCCTTGGGGCTGAGGATGGGGTAAAAGGGGAGCTTTAAGGTTTCAGCTTCAGTTTTGAAAGTACGTGCAAGGATGTACAGAGCTTGATCTGTGGCTGCGTTACGGCTCCAACTGTCATTTGATGAATTCTGGTATTATTGGAATTAAAGTGTAGCAGTGAATATCCTGCCCAGGTGTTTGGGGAAAGAAAAGAACTGAGTTTGTTGCTTATCAGCAATATTTGGCTGTGCTTGAAGTTGTCCTCATCTCTTAAATCGGCCCCTTGCTGGCAGTTTCAGGCGCTGAGAAGGTGAAGTCAAGCGTGCTTTGATTTGTGCTTAATTTCAGGCACACTGAGTCTGTGTTCAGTGAGCAGTACAGAGCCATATAATTGAATCTCATTTTAGTATGATTCCCTCTTTTTTCACCAAGTTTTTGTCTTATATGATCTACCAGCCCCCATCCTGTAACACACCCAGCCTGGTCACTGTTGTGATATTTTTTTTGTTTTCAGGTGAGCAATCAGAATAATGTTCAACATAAACCTGTTGGAGAACCTGAAGGTTTACATCAGCAGTCGACCTCCGCTTGTGGTCTTTATGATCAGCGTGAGTGCTATGGCAATAGCTTTTCTGACACTGGGTTATTTCTTCAAAATCAAGGAGATCAAGTCACCCGAAATGACAGAGGTAGGTGCAAAAAATTCCTGAACTAAATGGTGGGAATGCTAATTTGGAAAACGTACCCAAAGTTACTGGGTTTTCTTTTCCCCAGAAAAGCTTATTAGTGTGTAGGGAGGTTTCGCCCTAAAAAGCTAATGAGGATTTTTTTCCCCCCTCTCCTGGAAGTGCACAGTCTCATGGGAAATTTTCTTCACTTATACTCACCTGTAATTCCATAAGGAAAGAGGGTGTTGGTGAGAAAGTTTCAATAGCCTTGTTTTATTTCAAGGATGAGGCCGAATCGTCTGACTTGGATCTTGCCTACTATGGCTAGAAGCCTTTCTTTTTCTTACTCTGCTGTGTCAGCTCGCTTGCTTGTGCAATTTCTTACCCTAGTAAGTACTGTTCTGTAATGAGAGGAACCTTTTTGGAAACCGCTCATCCCCTGAGCGTGGTGAGAACGGACCAACTCCTTGTGTTCCTTCTGTAGTTTAGAGGAGGATGTTCTGCCCTGCGCTGAGCAGCGATCAGGCGGCGGCTGGGACTGAACACATTTAACTTGTGCAAACAACTCACCCCGTTGTTTAGATAGCCACGGCAGTGTTTGTGCTTGCTTTGTGAGCCATGTAATTTTTGTTAAATGGCTCGGAACTGCCAGTGGGATGGTGTATATCAAGGGCCGCAGTGTTCTAGAGAAGCAGCAGCCAGCAGTTCACTCGCTAACCCAGCTGAAATCTTCACCTTTTGCTTTAAGGACTGGAATACCTTCCTCCTGAGGTTTAATGATTTGGACTTCTGTATATCTGAGAATGAAACCTTAAAGCATCTCATCAACGATACCACAACTCCAGAAAGTACAGTGACGAGCGGACAGGCGAGATCTTCTACACAGTCTCCACAGACTCTTGAGGACTCTGGTCCGATAAACATCTCTGTTACAATCACATTGACGCTGGACCCGCTCAGACCGTTCGGCGGATATTCCCGCAATGTCACACATCTAAGTTCCACAATTTTTGGACACCAAATTGGACTCTCAGGTATGCAAGACTTAGCCTTTATAACTTTTGAGTAGCAACTATATAATGAAATAAAAATTCACCAGCTTATTATTGGTGGCAGCAATCTTTTGCTTAGAACATCCATGTGTTTCCAGGTTTGTTGTGTGTATATTCCTATATAAAGCCCTTCATTTGTTTGCTAGGAAAGCTTTTCTATGCATTCAGAGAAAAGAAAAGAACCTGCAGGTTTGCAGGATTAGGCTTTTCTATTTTAAATTATTAACTTAATGACAGTGGAAGGTATTTTTCAAGCCAACAAAATTCCAAGCAGTGAAAGCTCCTACAGGTGACTGTCTTCAGGACTGTGTTCAGTTCTGTCTTCTTGATACACCTTCAAGTCCTTAACTCACATTTCAAAGGCATTAATGGTTATATGTTAGAGATCAAGTAGCATGTTGTCTAAAAAATCGTTGCTCTAAAATGCATTCATGAATGATCTTTAATGTTGCAAACAGCATCGAATAAGATGGTTACAATTTCTGAGGTGTGAAGAGACTGATGTGCTGTGGGGCTGCCCTGCCAGTAAGTTCTGACAGGAGATTGTAGGAAATTAGTAGAAATTGGTAAAAGAACCTAATTTAATTTTAGCTTTTAGCCAGGGCTGCCTTTTATAATAATGCCTGAAGGTTTTTTGAACCTGAAGGACCTGTGAAGAGACATTCACTGTAGCTATAAATCTCTGTTACTGTATTTTATGTTGTTGTTATTTTGTTACTGCTTTAAGAGCTACCCAACGCAAGTTCCATTTCCAGTAGCCTGGATTTATTTTCAGTATTAATATATCCACATGGAGTTAACATACACTACTTAATCTTCAGTTCAGTGTCTGCTGGCACCTTTTTGTCTACACAGATATCCCAAATTTGAAAAGTAAGTATCAGAAAAAGCAAATTGGGAACAAAGTCTTTGGGGGGAGAAAGGTTAAAGATCTGATTTTACTTTCTAATAAAGTTCTCTGAACATGCAGGAATTCGCTTATAAATTGTGAGGTTTTGATTTCTGAAAGAAATCTAATTACCCTGCTTCTGGGGGTGGGAGAGATTAGAAAGATCAGCACCTGGGGGTTTTGTAGTTTCATTTGGCTTTTAACTTTCTTTTTGTTCTCTTTGTTGGTAATGAAGATCCTGGGTGACTTCAAAGGTCAGGGTGATGGTTTGTGTTGTCCTTATCCTAGTGATTGTTGCTCAGATTCTTTTGTGGACAAAATCCAGCTTTCCTTCTTTCTTTCTCTCAAAGGCCGAGAATCCCACGAGGAAATAAATATTACCTTCACCCTGCCGGCTGCCTGGAATTCAGATGACTGCGTTCTTCACGGCCACTGCGAGCAGGTCGTGTTCACAACCTGCATGACTGTGACAGCAGCCAGCAATGTATTTCCTGTCACAGTGTACGTGCATTTCAAACACTCCTTCATGGATTGGATACTGGGTCACTAATTCCTCAGCTGGTTCTCTGAGGGTATTTCTTTCTGATGAACGTAGAAATTACGTACCTGCCTGTCTTTCCCCACAGTGAAAACCCTGTCTGGAGTCTTAAGACTTTCACTGTCTTTTAGCAGCGCTAGATTTTTCTGTGGACGTTTTGAACTGTAACCCCTACCTGCCTTTGAACATGCTACCTGTGATTTAAACTTCACTGGGAGCAAAAGGATCTGTGAATATTTAAGAAAGATACCCTGTAATTTAGTTGCACTACATTGTGTGAGAGCTGAGGCTTGACACAGAGGTTCTTATCCTCTTTCCTGCTGAGAGATCAGCATAAGCCAAACGCTGCTTTGCTGCCGTGCCCCAGCAGGTACAAACCTTTCATCAAAATTGTTTCCCCTTGTCTTCTCTAGACTCTCTGACACTATTCAATATACCCTGGAGAACCACTGATTAGATTCATGTGGCTCTGTGAAGCCTTACAAAAACCAGTGTTTTTCTAATTCAGCTGTGGGATGTTGATTTACAGGAACAATGTGCAGTTAAACACTAATCTTAGTATAAGAATCATACAGGTTTTTATACACCCTTATGGTTAAGCTTTGTTTTTTTCTGTGGTTGTTCTGGGAAGTCCAAAATAAAACCATGCTGCTGTTGAGGAGACTGGGCTTGACTCAGTTCTAAAAGTTCTCCTTGTTGGAGGTAGAGAATGTCAATGGGGGTGCTAATTATTTCTGTTTTTCTGCAGTCAACCACCACATTGTGTTCCCGAGACATACAGCAATGCTACACTTTGGTACAAGATCTTTACCACAGCAAGGGACTCGAACACAAAATATGCACAAGATTATAACCCCTTCTGGTGTTACAAAGGAGCAATCGGAAAAGTGTATCATGCTTTAAATCCCAAACTAACTGTTATAGTTCCAGATGTAAGTGCCATTGGTGTTTTCATATCGTGTGTTGAATAAATGCTTTGCTCTGCTTTAATTGAATATATTTCTGTTCATCTCCTAAAATAGTCCTGTTCAGTGCTGGGTTATTAGGTAGTGCAAGGGGTGAGGTGGAGTTTCCTGGTGGGTATGATGGTCTTCATGTAATCTCCATGTGCCTCACAGCTCTTGATAACTAACATTTATATTTTGAAATTGTTGGACAAAAGACAGTGCCAGTGTATGGGAAGAGATCTCTAGTACAAATTTTCAACATGAGGAAGATTTTGGCTCTTTATGTGCCACAATTAGGAATGGCTTTCATTACTTCACCAGCTGTGCAAAAGGGGTAAAGTTGATTCATTAAGTAATTTCTGTGCTGATCTGATGATATTGCTTTAATATAAAATGCCAACTATTGGTGCATTGTCAGTAAATGGTTTTAATTCTTTGTGCAGGATGATCGCTCTCTAATAAACCTGCATCTCATGCATACCAGTTACTTTCTTTTTGTGATGGTGATTACGATGTTCTGCTATGCAGTTATTAAAGGCAGACCAAGCAAACTGAGGCAAAGCAATACAGAGTTCTGCTCTGAAAAGGTGAGTGTGTGCAATAACCAAATATTGACTCTGATCGGAAAACATAGGAAACCTCCTTCCTTACATAGTACAGACTGATTTTTATTATCTCTAGAGATGTAGATTTAATTCCCTTTCAAAGAGACACGGGTGTTTCATTGTACAGATGGGTGCTTCAGAATCCATACACATGCTTTGTAGATCCTCGGAGTTAGGTTTCTGTCCTACAGAAGTGGGTTATTGCAGGGCAGTAAGTGCTGTGATGTAACTCTTGCCACAATTCTGATGTTACTTGCACTGTTTGTATGAAGCATTGAGTAGTTTCATTTATCTTTTACCACAACAGATTGAAAACTTTGAATAAAGCATGGTATGTTCTAATGGTTGGTAATCAGAATTAAGTTAAAAAAAATGACAAAGCTATTCAGTCAGTATTTGATGCTGCGTTGGAGACCTGCACTTTGCTTCAATATAAATATATTTAACTGTGAAGTAGGAAGCTAATGTTGGCACCTCTTGATCTTAACGATGTTTTGTAGCATAAACTCATTTGAGTTTTTGGGGAGGTTGTGTTTGTTTTGGTTTGTTCTGTTTTTAAATTGATTATGCTAAGTACAGGACACACTCAGACTTACTTTGATTTCCTTTCCAAGTTAGACTTCTCAAGGCTCTTTGAAAAAGCAAGGACAGATATGCCCAGCTGCATGGAGATAAGTAATATCACTGTTAGGGGATTAAGAATTTGACTTTAATGAAATGTCTTCTTTTTCTTTTGTTTAGGTGGCTTTGTCAGAAGCATAATCCATCCTCTCCTTGTACTGACAATGACTGAGAACCGTAATCATTGCCTGCTGAACCCGGAATGGGTCTTAACACTCTGTGAATACATTATCTTGCAATGTTGGTTTATTCCAACCAAAGACATTTCAAGTGCCTGTAATTGATTTGTACATATTTATAAAAGTATATTCCGAATAGGTCAGATGATGCACTTGTTCCGCATTGTAGTGCGGCGGGAAACTTCCAGTCTTAACCTGTGGACATAGCCGAATGTTTGTGTAGATATGTTTAGTGATATGGCTACATATAGTCAGAGCAAGATATTTTTGTCTAGCTGCATCTGGGCAGGTTAAGATGCCTTTGCAAGTGTCTCAAACAAACCAACAGATCTTTGGTTTTTTCGCCCAATGATATGTACAGTGTGTTTGAAACAGTATGCACCTTTGATATAATACTGCATTTCCAAAGCCACCAATCTACTACATGAATTAAATGTGTATTTGTGTGGCCTAATACTTTCTTCCATTTGCTCCTTGCTTGCAAGAAAAGATATCAACGTTTTAGATTTTTTTTGGAAAAAGGAATACATAGTCACATTTTAATAGTGCTGTATTTAGGACAAACTTGTGCTTTTATTCATAGTAAAAAAAATTAAGAAGTGAAGTCCCATTTTAAAATGTTTCTTACTGAAAAGTGCTAAGTTTGATTTCTTTTTTTTTTTTTTTTCCATTTGGCTTGCTGAATGCCAGAGAATCGGTCAGCATAGAGACTATCTGGAAAGCTTTCCTCCCATCCGCAGCCCTCAGAGCAGGATTGTGCATCTTTGCTGCAGAGCAGCTTTCTGTAAACTTTTTTTTTCTTTTTTCTTTTTTCTTTTTTCTTTTTTTTTTTTTTTTTTTTTTTTTTTTTTTTTTTTTTTTTTTTTTTTTTTTTTTTTTTAGAAAGTGAAACTTAATAAAAAGATGTATTGTATTAACAGTCTGTTGGGGCTCTGCACAGCCTTGGGCAAGTGCAAATAATGAAAGGAAAAGAAATCCCATAGTCTGTTACAGAGCTTCACTTTGGGACTTTCCATCCACCTCTGAAGGGCAGCTGAAAACGACACTTTCGTTGGCTTTGTCCGATTTCCATTTAATGCTGCCTGCTCGGGGGAGAGTGACGGGGAGAGAACTAGGGCTGTGGTGATTAAGGTCAAAGAAACCACACAGTGAAACACACACAGTTCTCTGTGCCCATTCTTAAATCAGATGGTTTATTCTATGCACTTCTCCCTTTCCTATTCTGGCTTTTGCTGTTTCTCTTCTGGCTTCTTATTCAGTAGCCTCCTTAATTTTCAGGAGTCAGAGTTTTCCTGCAGACGTTTCCACCACTGCTTTTAAAAATCTCACTGGTTGCCTTAATTGACCTTTCATCTTTCTTTCAGCTTTCTTATCAGGCTGTATAACTGTCTACATACACATAAGCTTTTTTTTTCCCCCCTCCCTGTTTTGCTCTAAACATCACAAAAGAAGAAACCCAAATGAAAATCTCAGAGTCTCGATTACGCTGGCATAAGATTCTTAGTTTATCACCTATAGATGCTGTTGGGTGGTACCCTGCTGGTCTGTGTGTGGTGCTCCAGTATGTTCACGAGTCTTGAAACAAAAATAGTCACACTTTTCTTCAGAACATGTTTCCTTTATAGAATTTCAATTACTTAAGTGGTGTTAACTAACAGGTGTTTTTCTCCGGGGATGTTAAGGCAAAGCTTTAGAGATGGCCTAGTTTGAAGTCAAGGGGTAAAATGGAGCTTCCAGTTTTTTCCTGATGCTGCTATGGGCTGACACTGCTTCGCTGAAATCAGTTGGGGAAGTCAAAACAGGTAGATGGCTCCTCGTGGAAACTGTCCAAGCTCTTCCTAATTCCCACAAACCCGGCCTTCTGTGTCAGTTCTGACTTCTAGAGTTGCCTACGAGAGTGGTTTGATCTGAGGACCAAAGGCAGGCATAGGAGATGGATCAGGGGCAGTGTGGCAAATTCTGGAAATACCTAGAAAACATCCCCAATGTAATGCAACTCCTTTAAAAAAAAACAAACAAAAAACCAAGCAAAGCCAAGTTCTTTCTGTTCAGCAAATTAAAAATCAAACCCCAAATTTTCTAACTGGAATTTGGTCCATTGGGGAAAACAGAATGTTGGGGTTTTTTAATCTGGTTTTGTTCTTTGGTAATTAGAGGATCCTGCTTTGCGGTTTATGGCCCACTGTACTGAAGTACCCAGGAATACTAAGATTGCAACCCGCAAATGGGGAAATGTCAGATAGTTGTATTTTTTTGGCCTTAGTTTATCCCTTTGCACCCCTGTATTGCAGCGGAGAGGTGAGGGTGTCCAGCAGGTTAGGATGCTGTAATACTGAGGAATATTGGATTGTTCCTAGGCGCAATGTACAAAAGTTAAATGCAGCCAAACAGAAGAGTAAAAACTTAATATTAAAGTTCAGATCATATTGATCTTTCCTTTTTTGTTTTCTTTTTCTTTTTAACTATGACTTGAATCAGTTTTGATTCTATTTATACGTGTTTTCTTGTTCTTAGAAAGCTGCCATTTTCTTTTGCATTTTTCTTTGGCATTACATAGAAAATCTGAGCCTTGGTTTTCAACCCTCTGCAGGTGATTGTAGGGTTAAGATGGCTTTTTTTTTTTTTTTTTTTTGGTTTGTTTTGTTCTTACATTTCACTTGTCTTGTTGCATGATGGTTAATAGCTGATTTGGAAATGACATTTCTCTCCTAGATTAATTTTGTGTTTGTAAGATGTGCATATTGCTTTGCAGAATAAAAACGATGAAGTTTATTCTGTTGTCTTTGTTTCTGCTGCCCAGTTGCTGTGGAGGTTTTGTAAATCACCTCTGTTTTATGGACCATTAGAGGAAATTAGTACTCAAAGTCTGCAAGACGTTGGAATTTCAAAGCCTTTATGTACCAGTGGTGCAGTGAGTACCTTACCTGGACTTCTACATATGGGATCGTAGAATCAGTCAGGTTTGAAAAGAGCTTTAGGATGATTGAGTCCAGCCATAAATCTAACGCTGTCAGGTTCACCGAGTGTCCTGGGATAAGGATTGTAGCTGGTGCTTGTCATAAGAAATGCAGAATTTGTGACCAAGAGCCGTATCTCTTGCCACTGTTGCTTGATGATGATGATGAAGGATGGTCTCCACTGTCTTCTCACTGTGTGACTTACTCTGCTGAGCCAAGACCAGCTGCTGAGTGTTTCAGTGTGTGGAGGTGGTTGGAGGACTGTATGAATGGCTGCTGAAATTAAGATAATGGAACTTGTTAAATTCTCATTTCAGTTACTGTGCCGTGGGAACGCGCTGGACCTGTGTGTTTTCAGTGCTTGAGAGTGTAGGAAAAACATTCCTCAATTTGTTCTTGGAAGCTTGTTAAAAGCTGGGCACCGCATGTTTGACAAGCAGAGGGCAGGCAGTCTGTCTGGCTTCTCTGACGAGCAGAGTTCAAAGCATCCAAATGGTGCCTATTCAGGTCTGGTGGAAAACGGGAACAAAATTTACAAGCAAATCTGACATTGGTTTATAGTTTTTACTGGAGAAGAGGGACTCTGAGAATTAGTAGAAAAAACTTAATTTTGGTAGAATATTTTTGTTTTTTCACAAATCCCCTCATTGTGGCTCTAAGGAAGTGGCTGGTTCTGAAACATCTGCCCCGACTGAGCGTTAATTAATGCCCCGTGTTTGCACAGACTCAACTCTGTCAGTGCTTTGCAAAGCAGCTGCCCCCAGCCCCTGCTGAATCCTGTCCCTCAGCCAGCAACGAGGAAGAGGAAGGCAGTTGGACACGTATTCACTTGTTTTCTCTTAAACAAACTCTCTTTCATAACTCGAGCAGCCGCTATTTGTCAAGAACACAGCTTTGTTCAAAGGGTTTTATAGACGTGTGACTTCCTTGAAGAAAATCCTGTTTTCCATAGCTCTTGCTGCACAGAATCACGCTTGAGTAAACTTACAGGAGGATGGGCAGGGAGTTCCCACTGGGGCAAAAGTACTTAGCAAATCAATATGCGATTGAATTCATTTTTGTTCTAAAGTAAAGGTGAGCAACCTGCTGCCTGGAATATTTCCCAAGACTTTTACACAGGGAAAGTCTGGCTAAGTTTTAGTGCCACAGTCTTAAATCTGGTTCTTTCAAGGCCTCCAGTGTGTGTGTGGGGGGAAAAAGGTTGTTTTGCTGATATTTCCAGGTGCTGGAAAGCTGAGGGGAGCAGCAGGGATTCATTTTGATAACACTGTAATCAGACTGTTTGCTCATAACGATGGATGTTTGTTAACAAACTGAAATAAGGGCAGTGAAAACTTATGTAAAGCTTGCTCATCTGGAAAAAATGCACATGCTGTGCTTGCAATCAGATTACATCTAACGTTAGCAGGCGGCTATGGATTGGGATGAGAAGTACCATCTGCCATCAGTGATGGCATTTCTTTAATCGGGTGCTTTGTGCCAAATATTTTGGTATTACGTGAAAGTATTGCTGAAAATGAGGAACAGCATCTGTCTTTTCGTAGCAGCGCCTGCTTTCTGCAAGCAAATTTATTTAGCCTTCTTTTTAAAGTAGAGACTTTCAAAGAAATGTTGTTCTCGAAAGTTCACATGAATGAGTATGCTGGCAGCTGCTGAAATTTGGGTTGTAAATTTTCCTTTTCCCTCCAGCTCTGATCAAAATTTTGCCGGTGATGGATTGCCTGGCAGAGTGAGCAAATAAAGCTGTAGCTAAAGGTACCAGCCCATGTTCCTGTTCAACTCTTGCGACTTGTTTGCCTGCTGTTACCCAGCTAACTCCATGACTGTCAAAGTTATGCTTTCTGAGCCCCAGAAATGATGTCTTGGAAGATCCCCAAGCGGTTGCATGCACAAAGGTCCCTTTGTGGCCTCCATTGACCTCCTGCAAACTTCTCGGCTGCAGCCTGGGCACTGACCTGAGCAGTCTGTGAACCCCTGGCTCAGGGAGACAAGGAGCAATACGGCTGAGAAACAAGGTGGGAGCTCATGGGGTTTGGACCTTCCTTCAGCATGAATGCCAAGCCCTGGCCCTGTCCTTCAGTGCTCTGCCCGGGCTCTCAGGAGATCTGGCACCTGGCAGGATGACTCGGGCAGCCCTTTGTGTTTGTACATCTTGGTTTCTCCTTTATGAAGGGCTTTTACAGCTCTGCTAAGTGCTGTGACCTTTACTGGTAGGAATAATTTACCCTTAGCTAGAAAATGCTCAGATAAACCCTGCTGCTACAGAAAGTGGGGGGGCTGCATCCCAACCTGCGAGGCCTCCTAGCAGGACCAATATTCCCCATTTACCTCTTGAAGGTGTGTTTATTTACAAAATGTTGAAGAAACAGTTGGGGACCTCAGCACAGATCTATTTCCTTGTGCTATTTCTGCTGTTACCTCCTTGCAACGTGATTCTTGCACCTCAATGAAATAAATAACAGTGTAGGGTTTAATCTGTAGCTACAAGCAAAAGAGTAGGGCAATCCACAGGCCACCTTTCTCGTAGACTTTATTAGTATTTGTGAATGAAATATTTTACAATACACTACATTATCATTTATCCTTTGAAAAGATCATGTCTGTTAATGACCTCTATCTTGGGGGCTTTAGAGCGAGGAGGATGGCAATATCCTCGCCGTGGGCTTGATATAAATCACACCACGGAGTTGTCTGGGGAAAAGGGTGAGAGCCCAGTAGAAAGAGTGAGGGGAGTGACTGAAATGTGGGTAAACCTGTTATGTCCTTGCACCCATTTCACCGTAGAGCCCTCTGTGAACAAAATTAACACCTTCCAGCAGGCACAAATGGGTAAGAAATGTGATTTTGTGACCCATAGATGGGGCCGTGGCTACATGCATCTCCTCCCAGCACTTCTCACCACAGCTCAGCACCCCCAGGCAGGATTTCCACCCCAGAGTTTAATTTTATTTCCCCTAGACTCTCACCTTCTCCTTCCTTCTACAGCAGTGGTGGCTGAGCCACTGGGGCCAGGTTCTGGCCTGCTCTGTTTTGGAAGGTCCCAGGTGGGTGGATTCACCCTTCTTCTGAGCAATTACATGCTACCAAGAGACAGCCAGGTGGGCTTTGCTCTGGTATTTAGCTAAAGCTGGAGAAGGTTGTGAGGTGGAGCCTAGCTGTTGTCCACAGTAGGTGCTAATTATCCCTGATTGCTCCTCAGCTGGGCCTGGGTGGCCACCGCCCAGCAGTCCCTGCTGCTCCCTGGCCAGTGAGGTGACTTGTCACCCCAGGGGACACCGGAGAGGTATTTCAAGCAGTAAATTGGTGGTTTGGGTGCGATAGCCCAGCGTGATGGGACTAACTGCTTGGATGTGAACTGGCTGAACTGGAGCTACTGGATTCCTCCAGCCCTGGTGAGTCCCTGCTGGTGGGGAGGGTTAGGGGGGCTGAGGGGGTGTCTCCAGTGGTGCTTTTGCTGTTGTGGGCCAAAAGTGGGCTTCAGAGTGAGCTCAAAGGGGTTTAGGAGACCATGGTTAGGGGGCTTTGCAGGGTGTTGTGGGCAGAGTGATTAACTTCACTCGTAAGAGAGACGTAGTGAAATATTTATTAAGGTGAAACAGTGATTTAATAAAATTAGTAGTAAATGCAGCAGTGTTTCATGAGATTCAGTGGCAAGGTACACTTGATTTGCTGCATAGAGGACAGGGTCAGACAAGCTGTCAGGGACACTCTGCTGTTGAGGTATGAGGTTCAGAAAAGACCCTCTTGCTTCCTAAAAACCTCAGAGAGGAGTCTGGATGCGGCTGGATCCAATCTTTGTCCCAGACTTGGTCAACAGTTTGTCTAAAGGATTATATATGTGCAGTCAATTTTTTATATTCCTTAACTAAGATTTCAAAGTTCAATGTACTGTTAGTCACTTAGAAAGAATCTGTTGCGGCAAGGAATCTCTCAACCTTGAGGAGTAGAACCTTAAGCGAGTGTCCTCTCAAAAAGGGAGATCCTGGTGTGCAGCCACTGCCATATGGGAGAGCTCAAAGGGATCTGGGGCTGTCCACTATTTATGGAGTAAGATAATTGACCTATAGTCATATTCTCATCGGAACAAGAGATCTAGGTCCCCACTCCAGACTGTTTCGGCTGTGTTGCCAGCTGTCCCCCAAAGTCATAGATTCATAGAATGGTTAGAGCTGGAAGGGACCTTAAAGATTATTGAGTTCCAACCCCCCTGCCCTGGGCAGGGGCACCTCCCACCAGAGCAGGTTGCTCTAAGCCCCATCTAGCCTGGCCTTGAACACCTCCAGGGATGGTGCAGCCACAGCTTCTCTGGGCAACCTGTTCCAGTGCCTCATCACCCTCACAGCAAAGAATTTCTTCCCAATATCTAATCTAAATCTCCCCTCTTCCATTTTAAAACCATTACCCCTTGTCCTGTCACTCCAATTCCTGGCAAAGAGATCCCCTCTCCAGGTGCAACTCATTACAACTGATGTGATGGCCATGATGACCATGGCCTGAGCAGGAGCTGGGGAGGGGAAAAAACAATCCCTTACACCCTCTTGAGGGGGAAAAAACAGTCCTTTGCACCCTCTCCAGATGCAACTAATTACAACTGATGTTGTGATGGCCATGATGACCATGAGCAGGAGCCGGGGGGGAGCGGGAAGAGGGAGGAAAAGCCAGGAGGAGCCGGAGGGGAGAGCAGGGCTCGGCTCTGCCAGGCTGGGAGATGCTGTTGGGGGGGAGGTAGGAAGGACTCGGCTGTCCCCTGGAGCACCGCTAGATGGTAGCAGGAGCTCAGCCTTGGGTCCGTCCCGCCGGGCCGGGAGCGGGACCGCCGCCGCGCAGCATCCTCCGGGTGCGGGACACAGGGCACCCCGCCTCTGCCTCTCACCCTGCGGGGTGTGTGTGTGTGAAAAATCAATTCTGGCAAAGCTACACACGGAATCGGTAGCGAAGCGAGGTTGTGAGGTGTCCTGAGTCCCGTCCAGGGCGCACTGTCCGTCCCTCCGTCCGTCTGTGCTGCCGCCCTGCCCGCTCAAAACGGAGCCCCGCCGGGGCCCCTCGGGGCTCGGTCAGCAGCAAGGGGTTGTGGCTCTGCCTGGAGCTATAAGGGCCTTTTTCCCAGCGAAAAACTTTCTCCCAGGGACCCCACAGTTCTCCTGGGGTGTCTGCGACCCCAAAAGGAGGTGGGAGCATCCCTTGTTGGGAGTCAGGGTCTGCTTCTCCGGAAGGAGCGGTGCAAATGCAGGCTGCTGCCCTCCTTCTGATAAATACTTCTTTGTCAGATGTTGTGGATCCCTCCCTTAAAATAGAGGGGGGTTAATTTAGGAAGGGATGGAAAATTGTTTGAATAGCAGCAGTTCTCCAGCCCTTTTCCTGGTGTTCCCACATGGCCTCTTAGTTCAGGCGTCCACTTGGACTTGGTCAGTGCCCAGGTTTTGTGCAGGGCTCAGTTGTAGGAGCAAAGATGGGGATTTTTCAGTGAGGTCGACTTTATCTGCAGTGTCTAGTTAAGGTCATGCCTGCTGGCATCTCCTCTTGCACCAGACCCAGCTATAGGCAAAGGGAAAGCTGTGAGGTCTCCCATAGGAGAGATGTTCCCAACCAGCACTCAGAGACCTACTGGATTTTGGGGGACTCTGGGTGTCAGCCAGGATTGTGCCCACACTGTTCCCCTCCTGCAACCCCGCTCTTTGCAATGTCCTGCAGCTGCCAAGGAGCACAGTGAGAGACCACAACGTGCCGAAACACCTCCTACCCGAAAAAATGCCTCGTCTCTTTGTCTCCTCTTGTATTTTCAGTGAACAGTCCACCCAGTGTTAGCACTCACTTAGCAGCAGGTACATGGTACTCCCTAACAGCATCCCAGGCCATGGACACACTCTTTTGATTAGAAACAAATCTTTTGTGTAACAGAAGCCCTGTAGCATTCCCGGGGCTACTTTGTAGGGATTTTAAACTGGGTCAAAGCTACAAACTAGTGGGTGTCAGAGAGAAGTAGCTCCTCAATCTGTTCAGTGTGGCAGAGGCAGCCAGATACTTGGGCTCAGTTCTGTTCCTGCAGATTCTTCCCTGTCTGTGGTTGCTTGAGGAAGGTCTAGGGAATTCGTTCATTTTTCCTCAGTCTTGCTCCCAGGAAGGGAAAGAGAATAGCAGGAAATTTGTAAGGAATAAATTAGGCTTGTGGATCTTCCCCATGGAAGTCCAGCCTGGTGAGTGGAAGGCTTACTGACCAAAGGTCAAAGCAATTAGACAAGCCTGTTCCTGCTATCGATTAAAGGAGGTATTGCAGAGGATTTGCTTTTCTCTGTTGTGACAGTCATAAACCTCAGTGTCATCCCCCCCAGCCCCCGCACTGGGTCGGATGCTGGTGCTGACTAACAAGCACAGGGTCTGTCTTAGTTCAGAATTAATATCAGGACCAGGAGGAGAGAGGCAATGTTTCCAGGAAGATGGCTCAAACCCTACTATCTCTTGACCAGGATCCACACCCTGTGGCTCACTTTGCTCTGAAGGGGACAGGAATTAGGCATCTAATTGTTCTTTGAAGGATTTGAGCTCCCTGCTTCCCTTATTTTTAAAGAAAGCCAGCTGTGGTAGATAAGGGAACTCTTCTCCTTTCTCCCCTTGCCTTGCATCTTGCTTGAATGAAGATGCTGCCTTCATGTTTCCTGCTGGCTGTTAGGAAGTGGAAGGAACTCCTGGCAAAATGTACAGTACTCGGTTCTCTGGGAGCACAGCCCACTCGTAATTATTTATGACACTCCATTGTGCGTGAATAAAATGGTTTGTAGGAAGACAGGAAACCTTCGTTGTGGGAGATCTCCCAGCAGCGCCTGCCCCGGGCATGCTGATCCCACAAGGATGCTCTGCCATGGCTGGAGCACCGCGATCTGCCTGGTGTCAAGGCAGCCTTTCTGTAGGGGTTCCTGTCTCCCCAGTGTTGTGTGTGCAGAAGGGGTGCAGACTGATACAAAGCAGTTTTTCAGCAGAAAAGCTCCTTCCACCAGCTGGTTGCCTGGGCATGACTGTACATGCGTAAAACAAACAAGTGACTAGCACGGGGGGAAGCCCATACCCTGGCACACAAGGTGGCCGTCATCTTCTCAAAGCCTGGGCACAGCTGGAGGCTGGCATAGACTTTGGTGTCAATTAAAGTGGCTTGAAAGGTTCTGTGTTTGAGCTGACGGGCTGGAGGAAGGAGTCCCTCGGTGTCTAGGGCTTGTTGGAGCCCAGCACTGCCGGGAGTTGCTTGGCTGGGGCAGCTGAATAGGCTGGAGCAGATAATGGCCCCCTGGAACGGTCGCCTTGACAAAGTCAAATTACTTAGAGAAGCACTTCCCCGTGGTTGAGAACTGGGATCTGGGCTGATTTGCTGCTGAAAACTGGAGGCTAAGTGTGAGCATGCACCGAATAATACAGCCTTGGGTCAATGTGCCAGCCAGCACAGCATCAAGATCTTCCCTTGAGTCACTCGGAGCATCACGGCAGCAGAGCGAGCTAAATTAGAACTGAAGTTCACAGCTGCCCAATAATGCAGTCCAGGCTGCCATTCCTGGGTGGGATGGGGAGAAAGTGGCAATGCTCCCCAGGAGAAGGAGCACACCCTGCTGTCAAGGGCAAGGAGCTGCTCCTGTTACCTGCCATCTGCGTTGGCATCCCTGCTAAACTCTGGCAAGCCCTAAGTCCCTTGAGGCTGTCTGGTGCTGCACTGATCTGGCTGTCACATAAATGTCTTAACCATTAGATTAGAGCTGAGTGGTCTTTACCCAAGTGTGGGGAGCTGACAGGGATGGGAGCAGGTCTGGCAAAGGTTTGCTTAAGGGCATGAGCTGCTGCTTATGTTTAAGGTCATGGGTAACAGATACTTGCTGAAACCAATGCTTCTGATAGTGTTGAATCCTTCCACGTGTGGCTTATAACATACTTTGAGCGGTAGATGAGCAAGGTTGCATTGTCCTACCAGTCAGAAACCTCAGTGTTTGGGAGCTGTGAGTTCCCTTGTGTCCTGGTGAGACTTGGATGTGCTCAGGCCTCCACGCTTTTGTTTGCTGCCAAGATGCAGGATTGTTTGCAAGGTGGTAGCGTGTTTTTCACAAGAGCATCTCTTAGAGGATCTTCAAAGAGCAAAGAGCATCTGTAGGAACTTTTCGCATTGAGACATCTGTGCTGTGGTGGGATGAAGGAGACTGGTAAGTGGAGTGCGAGCTGCTACAGGTGCTCTCCATGTGAGTCCCATAGTGTAACCTCAGGAGGACCAAAGGTATGTGACACTTGCAGATAGTATGATGTGTCTCCTATTTTTGGCCAAGTTTCCTGAGAGCAGCTTGCAAATGTTCGCATTTTTAGAAGCACGATGTCTCCAGGAGCTGCCGTATCTGTATGGGACAGCCCAGGAGAGCCATCAGCTTCCTGCTGGAGAGACCTTGCCAGTGGGGTCTGTCTCTTCTGTGACTTCTTAGCAGCGTTACCAGCATTACTGCCTCCTTCTTCTTCCAGCCTTATTTCATGTGACGTGTTTTTTCCCATAAGCGTGCCATTGATTGCAAAACCAGATAGCATCTTGCTGCCAAAAGATTTTTGGGAAACATCCCTCCCTCCTGCCCTTTCTGCAGGGAAAGGGTGCACTGGGCGTTGTTCTGCTTATTTCCCCAAAACAGGTCACTTCCAGCCATCAGTGTCTGGATCACTTCTCCATGCTGAGTGTTTGGTTTTGTTTGTTATTTGTTTATTTTAACCTCCTGGGAGAAGACACCAAGGATGTGTTAGAGGAGTTTAATTTAATTTCTTGAGCTTCCAGAGGTGCTGAAACTGGAGGGTCAACCCCTAAACTGTTCTGTGTGTGAAGGCAGGGATCTGCATCGTGTCAGCACAGGTGTCTATAAATCAGGGGTGTGGGGTGATGGTATTTTCAAGATGGATGTAAAGAGAAAGCAAAGTGATTGGCTTTATTTCTTCCAAAGCCACAGCAGAGAACCCCCTCAGCAGCACCAGAAAGATAATTTAAGCTAGAAATCTCTTTGATATCTCTGGGCTGGTTTGTGGCCTACATTTGGGGCTTCTTGCTTTGCTTATCCAGGGGCTGGTGTTCATGATGGGGGCTGCTGGTGCGTGGGGTCATCTCCTGTGGGTGGAGGGATGGGGTGGGAAGTGCCGCTCTCAGGTGGGAATGGTCAGGCTCACTGGTTCTGTTTTGGGGTTTTGTGGTGTTTTTTGGGACTGCCATAGCTTCAACAAATGCTGATACAGAGTACCCCCATTAAGAACCCCTGCTCTGATGCTCTGACCAAGATGATTTCTAAGTCATGGGCAGCTCCACGCTCTCTGTGGATGGAAGTGGCTCTGCTGGGCTCTCCCTTGCCCACCACAACTATTTGCTGTG
This sequence comes from Thinocorus orbignyianus, assembly GCA_013400375.1. Taxonomy (NCBI): domain Eukaryota; kingdom Metazoa; phylum Chordata; class Aves; order Ciconiiformes; family Thinocoridae; genus Thinocorus; species Thinocorus orbignyianus. The sequence continues at coordinate 27,297 of VXBW01002930.1, forward strand.
ACTGTGTTTAAAAACCAGTAGCACCTCTCACCTTGTACAGACCTTGCCTGTCTTGATGCTTTGGTGCTGAGGGACTGGGTTCATGTGGATTTCTATTAAAATTCATGATGCACAATAAAAATTGTGGCGAGACTAACCGCTGTTCGTGAAGAATTTAAGACCGCTGTTTCTGGTTGGGAAATGCTTTACAGAGCTGGAGCTGTGTTAAGAGAAAGCAGGCTTGAATAAGAAGCAGAGCTGTGCCTCTGCAGTCTAGGGTTTTAAATAATGACAACAATAAACAAGCAACCAACCAACCCTCTCCTGTTGTGGTAAAGATTTGAGCTCATGTGAGTCTGAGAGAGATCCTGAGTTTGGTTTCTGGACACCACCTCATGCGCCTGCTCCAGTCTGTTTCTTGCTTCATGTCCTCATCTGCAAAGCAGGGATAAAACCTCTCTGTCCTGATGGTTGAGAAGATAGAAAGAATCCGTGAATTGGGACAGGATCGATCCTTCCAGCAGGGAAGAGCGTCAGTGTGAGGCTGCTGTAGTCGTAGGTGGCAGTCTCGCCTCTCTGTATCCATGTTTATTAAATGAGAGGTGGTGTTTCGAAAGGATTTTGTGGGGGTGGTGAGGTCCGTGAGCCTCCCTGGGATGGCCAGGAAGAAAGGCAGGGCTCGGTGCTTCCCACTGTGCTTGGGGCTAACGCTGCTGGAGCTTTGTGCTGCAGCTTGAATCCAAAATCAGATGTTCAGAGCCCTCTCTGCAGGAATTCAAAGCGCTCCTGGGTTATTTCAGCGCCAAAGGTTGTAGTGAGAGGGAGAGCTGCAGCATTTAACTTTGATTTGATTTCTCTTTCTTCTTCCGCCTTTTAAGACTTTCAGGCCCCTAACTTTCCCTCCTACCCCCCGGCACCTATCCCACTGTGTCCATCTGCTCGTCCCTTATCTGCAGCTGCCAGACAGCCGGTTTCCCTCTTGTCCTCCGCAGCAGAAATGTGGCTGGTTGTGTTGATAGCCGTCTTGATAGCACGAGTGAGGACTAGAAGGTACCTGAGACTGGAGGTGTCCCTGCGCTTTCCCAAGTTTTCCCTCCTATTTATGGCCAAGATATTCCCACAGGGCAGCACAGGGAGACCTGGTGTACCCATCCATGGGTTGACCTTCCAATGCCAGATGTGCTGCTGGGGTAATGTGTCCAAGCACAAGTTTTCCTCTGAAGGTGTCAGATGGAAATCCAGACTCCATCCCCTGTGAATAGCCTTCGGTGTGATCCAGAGAGACCTGTGCTTGGCTTTTCCCCAGGGATTTGCTTATGGGTGGACTTATTTTAGTATTTGGGAGCCTGTGTAGCCTTGCAAACCCAGGTCTGAAAATGTGAACGCACGTTGGCAAAATGGTTATTTCAGGGGTCTGAGCCATGGTCACAAGCAACTCTTTGTCAGAAAGTCTAGTGATAGGGCAAGGGGTAATGGTTTTAAGTTGGAAAAGGGGAGATTTAGATGAGATATTAGGAAGAAGTTCTTTCCTGTGAGGGTGGTGAGGCACTGGAACAGGTTGCCCAGAGAAGTTATGGATGCCCCATCCCTGGAAGTATTTAAGGTCAGGTTGGATGGGGCTTTGAGCAGTCTGCTCTAGGGAGAGGTGTCCCTGCCCAGGGCAGGGGGGTTGGAACTTGATGACCTTTAAGGTCCCTTCCAACTCTAACCATTCTATGATTCTATGAAGTTACTTTGAAGAGCTTTGGCTCTTCTTTCCTGATGGGGCTATAGGTTATGCCAGGTCATCTACTGATTTGCCCCCACTGACAGAGGGGGAGACTGGGACCGTTTAGTGCAAGATCCGAGACAGGTGGGTCTTGGGATCTCTCATCCCCTCCTCTAAATAGCAGTACTCCCCTGGCTTTCCAAGATTTAACACCCTCATCTTCTTACTGTGGAAAATAAGCTCTTTGCTCAAGAAGCGAGGGCTTTTATCTAGATTAGGGCTGAGAAGACTAAGCAGGGAAGAGGCCTTTGAATTTGGTTCGGACTGCTACCATCTGGCACTTGGATGAGCTTTGTCTGTTCTTTGCTCAGTCTTTTTGCAGCTTTGGGTTAATTTGTGGTCATTATGCTGGGGAGAAAAAAAGAAAAAAAATAAAAATACCTGAGTGTCTGAACAGGTTGTCCCAGGACAAAAACTTCTCAGTATCATGGCTGCTCTTGCCCCTCTGATGGCAGCTGGTAATAGCAGAGGCTCTGGGTTGTTGAAGAGCTGTGAAGTGATCACTGTTATCAGTGTTGATGATAGAGCCCTAAAAATGCTGCTGTGGGCATGGCAGCCTGTTGGCTCTACACAGGAGCTCCTGCACTTAATGGGATTTGGAGGGTGGCTTCTGCGTTGACCCTCCACACTGAGCCTCTACAGAGGCAGGGGAAGGTCTGATCCATCAGCCGTTGGTTCCTGTGATAGTTTTTAATGTTAATTTTGCCAGGTGCTGGTGGCTATTGCTTTCCTTGCTCTGAGATTAAGCCCAGTGACTGCATTTAAAAATGTTGTTCTTCTAATCTCCATGTTCTTCTAATCTCTTCATCTTTCATGTTTGCTTTCGTCCTGTATACAGTATCGCTGAGATGCTGAGCAATGCCATGAAAGGAGTCCTACAGTAAAGGGAAAGTACATCCATACTTCTCAGCATTGTTTCTATATATCTCCTGGATTTTATGTCTGAATTGTGGGTTGTGGCTCATCTTTTCTTTCTAAAGTGCTCTAAACTTTTGATGCTCTTATCTGTGAAGGCAGGAGGGCTATCCACCTACATCTTCTTTCTCTAGCCCCATTTTTCTTTTTCCTTGAGAAACCTGCAGTTTCTTTCCTTCTATTTACCTTTATCAAACAGTTTGGGCTGTTATTTTCTCGTCCTACCTCTGCTTGTCATGATGAGAAAAATAATCCTGTTTGTGCTGTTGGAAAATAAATAAATAAAATAGAGAGGAGCAGATTTTGGATTTCACAGGACTGGGTATCACCTGCAGTGTGAAGGCTGTGAATCTCACTGCCCTGGCTGTTCCCTTTCCATTCCTGCTCTTCTGCGTTCCCCCACAGTTGTTTTGTATTTAACATCTTCCTTTTATGAACCCATTTTCCATCTGGGCTGGATTATTTAGGCATCCCAAGGAATGTTTTAAGCTGCATCTCCCCTCCCCCTCTTCCCAGGAAACAAATTTTTTTTTATGCAAGAGCCTTCACCGGCCCCTCGTATGGTGCTGGTTAATTAATTGCCTCACGGTGAGCGGTGCTGTCGGGTAGGAGCAAACCCAGGAGCTGGAGCTGAGTGAGCTCCTGGGTCTGGGCTTCTCTGCCAGGTGGCAAAAAGGAATGTCCTTGGTTCTATCAATTCTTCTGACCCTTTTGGGGTGATCAGAGGACAAAGGAGAGCATTTGCCAGTGGGGATAAATCTGAGCTGTACCCACTGCTGTGCCAAAGGGGAGTCTTGGGGAACTTGGCTGGGAATTGGGGCTGCTTACCTGGGGACGTGCTTGGGGACCAGAGCGTTGGGATTTTAATGCCTGCGTAAATCCTTCTGATATAATCTAAAATCAGGCTTGATTTCTCAAAGCCCTGGGCTGCTGTGCTCCCCTGCTGCAGTGGGAGGGGATGGAGAGCTGTGACCCCGTGAGCACTCAGGATTTCTCAGCAAATTCCCTATTAAACACGGCTGTGTTTTCTGCCAGGGGAGTGCTGAGCGAGTGTATCATGCTGGATCAGGTCAGCCTGACTCACATTACTGTGTTTTGCTGAAATGACCCCAAAATACTTGGTTATTACAGTTGAAATTAAATCTTGCTGCTAGTGTATTGCAGGATGCAAGTAATTTTTTTTTACTGCCTATTTTATCACTTGGACGAGGCTTCCCAGCCAGGTCCACTGCTGCATCACCAGGCAGGTACCTCACTAGGTCAACTTGGGAAGAAGCATCATGGGTTCATCCCTGGAGCCCAGCCAGGCTGGGGACCCTCCCCCAAAGGGAAAGTGAAGGCAGGAGGAGATGCATTTTTCAGGAGAAATGTGGTGTAACGTTGGTGCCAGCTGCCTTGATTCCAGTCACTTCATCACAGTAAATTGATAAGAAAATTAGCGGTTCTGAAATCAGGAAGTTTTCCTTGCACAGGTGAATGAAAACTTTGGTTTATAATTGTTATTATTATTGAAATATCAACTTTTTACCACAGGTTGAAAAGAAACCCTTGGTTTAAGCCTCCCTGTGGCCAAGAAGTCTTGGATTTAGGTCAGTTTTACCCCACGCTTGAGAGATTTGAACAGCAAACACAAAGGACCTTACTTATTCCTTCTCAAAAGAAGGGTCTTTTCAGTGTTACGAATCAAGAAGGTGCCTGAGCTGGATCATAGCATCACTTTGGGCTTTGAAAAGGTCCAAATCTTGGCACAGTCCATGCTGGGGAAGCTTGCTTTCACACTCCTGCTTGGAAAACCATGCTATGCCACTCTTTCCTCTAAATAGGATATAGTTCTTTTCAGTTTTAACAAAGTTAAAATGAGGAGGGTAAAACTTAATTTTGCAATTAAACTAAGACAAGGCTCCAGAGCTGCCTAGGACAAGGTTTGCTTCTTATAATAGAGCTTAAGCCTAGATTTTTCTGGTCTTTTGAATGCCCTGAAACAATTCTTTCATCCCAGATAGAGCCCATGCTGATGGCACAGCTCACCAAGGACACGTCCACTCAGTGAATGTACACAATCCAAAAGGGAGATGAAATGATGCGGATTTATTTACTGCCCTCCCCCTCCCATCTGCACTTATTTTCCTTTCAGGCTCCGTTGAGCAGCAGGTAACTGAGCCTAGATAATAAATTTATGGGGAAAAAAAAAATTAATCCTGAAGAGCTGTAGATTTCTAGCCTGCTTGAAATGCAACCCTCAGGTGCAGAGGCTAATGGCAAACCCAGGCTGTAAACTTGCTTTTCCCTGACCCTTATTGGAAAACATGCCCATCCCCTGTACCGGGAAAACCGAAGACTCTGAACGAGAGGGTTTAAGCAGCTTTGCACAAATAGGATTTGCACCAGTTTGTTTCGGATAAACAACCCCTGAGTTCAGCTCCTCCTACTCACCCTGAATAGCTCCGGTGGATGGAGGTTATTTTGTTCCTCCTCTAAACAAAAGGCACCGTAGAACTTGGTTGGCAGTTCATTTTGTAGGTTTGTGAAGGTAACCAGGCTGGCATCTCTCGTCCCCTGTCTGGTATTGAGATTTAGTGGGGCTGAGGCTTCCAAATAACTTGATCTCAAGTCCTAGATGACGCAGAGAAGGAGCAGGAAGGTGGGGATGGAGGATCCTGAGGGCATGTGTGGCTGGGGATGTTGGTGCTCCTACTATTGGAAACTTTTCACCTTTTTGAAGCCACAGTGTTGTATTGGGATTGGGCAGTAATTGCTGGAAAGGCAGTGCCCACAGTGTGAAATGGGTCAGAGAGCTTGGTTTGTGTGCTTGTGGCCCCACATTGTCCCCAGAAGCCACCTCAGCAGCACATCCATCACCCCTGACCAGCTCCACCAAATGGGGGTTAGTCCTGAGCAGAAATTAGAGAGCAAATAACCAGAGTGCTGAATCCAGGGACACTGACACGTGCAAAAGGGACTCGATAAACTCCTGTCGTGACTAATGACCCCTCTTCCCAAAGCTCGGTCGGAGTCAGGCTGTGGTTTGGCCGCTCCAAAACATTTGTCTGTATGCTGGGAAACATTTGGGAAGTGTCAGGAGCATGAGTCAAACTGACTCGTGGCTCTTGGCTCTGGCCAGGGGCTGCTCTGGCTACTCTCTGGCTGCAGAAATGGTACGGTACAGCCGGCTCCTGCAGGAGGGCTGGGAGCCATCCTGGGAAAGCAGTCACCAAGCATGGGGCTGGTCCTGGTGGAGTTTTCCCACTTCTCAGTGATAAAACAGCCCTTTGGTTTAGGCTTTGTGCAATAGCCCTTAGTCCCCTCCATTGCTGTTATTGCCCAGTGTGGCTGGTGATGGATTAACCCCTCTGACACTGCTGGGTGTTCACAGCCCTTTATGAATTGGGTACCAGTGTCTGGAAAGGGATGCGACTCCGGGACACAAAGCTGTCTTCAGGAAAAATTCAACACCACACTTCCAGAGATTTGACTCCCAATCCTGTATTTGAATTGGCTCTTTCCCTAGCAGCACAAAAGGATAATTCTCCATAAAAATACTCATTGATCTTTTCTTCATTTTTCCACTGTTAAAGCATCTTAAGGCAATATTTTTTTCCCTACAGACCAAAGTGCAGAAAAGCGTCCAAGCCTTTTTAATCCTGCTGGAGGGAAAGCAGAGGGTAGGTTTCAAGATGACTCCAGAAAAATATTTGGCAGCTTTAACCTCTTGCTAAACAACTTTTGGACAGTGTGTAAACAGTCTTTTGGTTTTATAAACACGACATCCAGATTGTTGAGTGGAAAAAAAACTGAAGCCATCACATGAAGGGAAGATGTATTGCTTCCGGCAGCCTAAGTATTTTTGTATTCTCTCAGGGTTAAGGGTTTGACTTTGGACATGTTTTTGCATGGGAAACATGAGAGGAGGCAGAGGTGATACTGGAGGGGAAAAGCACCTGAATCTGAAAAGATAGGAAATTATAGAAGAGTCTGTTGACAGCCTAAGGTGGTGGATGGGAGGCAACAGCCATCGGTGGGATTTTGGGGTGATGCCACATTTTGGTGGCCCCTCAGCAAGCCCAGCTTTGTGAGGAGAGTGGGGCATCTGGAGGTGAAATGGTCTGGCCAAAGGTGTTGCATGAAAACCCCAGATTCCTTCTGCCAGAGCAGAACTGCCAGAAAAAAGGTTAGGGTTTGATTTAAATGTGAGTTCTTTTCCTTTAAAAACACTTGTGTATGTCCAGTTATTCTAGTTTAATAAAAGTAATAAGGTGTAGTAAATTAATAATTACAAATAAAGCTTTCCACACCATGGTTTTGTGATTTTGGCAGTTCTGTGCTCTTGCCTGTGGTACTTCTTTCACCCTGGTACCCATCCTTGATCCACACATCTCTCCTTTCCTCATCTCTGGCCCTCCTCTGACCGTCTCCCATGGGTTATGCTGAAAACAGACACCAGAGAAATCTGTTTGGACAGATTACAAGCAGCAAGGAAGAGGAGGAGGAGTAGGAAGGCACTTCTCTCTATTTTGCACTGATATTTCTCTGGTTACTCAGCTTGTGTTCTCCCTTGCTTTGGGGAATTAAGACAGGGATTATTTTTATGTTTTAATCCTTTTCACTTGCCTTTTCTAGCTTAGGCCAAATGTGGAGAATTAATTCAAAGGTGAATACGGGAAGACTTCATCCGTTGCCTGTAGGAAACATAAGTGCTTCTACATGAGATTCTTTCATTTCTCCTTAAAAACATCTCTCAGTACATGTAATGTTTCTCATCATTATATTGTCTCATTTATCCTGGAGTTTAGTTCATCTGCAATTACATCTTGCAGCATTTCATGAGACCCTTCAACCCTGTCTCGCTGCCATGCCTTGTCAAACCTGAATTGAATCAAGTTTATGATACGGATAGCCTTTTGTTCTTTTAAAATTGTATTTTTCAATTTGGTCATCTTCCCCAGAGGTTGTCTGTTGAGACTGACTGCTCTCCTCTTGCTGGGTTTGGTGGTATCTTACAGTAAGGCCGGTTTTTTGTTGTTGGTTTGTGGTTTGTTTTTTTAAAGACAAAAATCACATTAACTCTGGGATTCCTTTAAATGCCATCTTGAAAGTAATATTTCTTACAGTCAGCTTAGTCCTTTCCGCATACTGAATAGCACTAACCTGAATCTGATGCTGACATTTAAAATTAATCCTAATCATTCCATCCCTATCAAGAAAAATTGGCAAGTCCTGTGCTGCCTCCAAAGCAAGAGAGTTTGATAGAAGCAGAGCTTGGTCCTGATTCAGTCTCTGGTTTGAACTCCTTGAATGTTTGGGGAAGGGACGGATGTAGATGAGAGGATTGGTGTTCCAGGTGCTCAAGATTGCTGTGGCTTTGTTCAGTCCTGCCATGATCTGGGTTGTGAAAAAGATTTTTGGGGTGATGAAATGACCAAATGCTGGGGATGTGACAAGCGAAATGAACAAGTGCCTTTGAATTTGGGGGCATTTCTTCTCTGTTTCTTAGAGAAACAGTAGCTGTGAGGTTTAGACCAAGAGCTTAGCTGCCAGGAACTCCCCCTCAAGACCTGTCACGTGAAGAACTCATGAAGTCCAAGTTTTCATGTGTCTGTGTGTCTCAGGTGGACTATGAGAACTCTCAAATACAGAAGTGATGGTGGGGATGTCTTGCAAAGCACCCATTTATAGAGACCTGCAAGCAGATTGTGATCTTCCACTGAAACCAGTCAGTCCTTCCTGGAAGCGGGAAGTTAGTTTTACGTGTGACTAATCTGAAACTGAATGTATATGCGTACATGCGTGGTGGGTACCCACACCTGGGATGTCAGGAAACTTGAGGCTGAGTGACTCCGTTTCCAGGCATTTGTTGTTGGATCTCCTGCAGAGCAGCCTATTCCATCAGGTTATTGACTCGTGGTCTGGATGCTCCCTGGCTTCTCCATAATGCACTGCAAAGCTTTGGTTTCTTTTCGATGTAGAATTGAGGACGATCTTAAACCAGAGTTTTGTGGGAAAGGAGAAAAGGTTTTCTTCCACAGTCTCAAGATCTGAAATTACTTCCTTTTAAAGCAATGGACCATTACAGACCCTTAATATTAGATATCATAAGGAATATGAATTCAAGAAAATCAGAAAGAAAAAGGAAAAAGCAAGCTTCCTTAGAGAAACATCTACTAATTTGCAGTTTGCACGCATCTGCTCTAAGGAAAAAATGCATGTTGGCTGCGGATCGGCTAATGAGTTTAGCAGAATATGTCATCGGTCAGAGAGCGCTCCAGCCGGAGCAGGGCAGGATGGGTTCCCAGCACAAAAGTACTGGGGTCAAGTTTTTCGGTGCTGGGTGGGCTTGGTTTGTACATGGGTGTATGGAAAGCTGGGTGCTGCCATGAGGTTGGGTCTGTAGCCGGATGAGACCCTTTTGAGGGTCTAGAAGTGAGTGAATGAGAGAGATCTGCATGTCTTGTACCATTGAGCCACCAGCGCTGGTCCTGGAGGTTGTTTCTAAGTGATCATGAGTGGTCGCTGTGCCTTTATGTCTGCTCATGGGAAGCATAAATCCAGCCCACAGCTCTTGATGTTTGCTTTGCATTGGTGTAATGTTGCACTGCACTCCTTAATTTCTTATTTTTTTGCTGGCTTTGTCCTGTGTGCTATAAATAAGCCTGATTAGGAGCAGGTGATAAACTCTGCCCAGCTGACAGAAGTGTCACAAGTGCAAAGGTTGGATTTTCTGCAAGTACTCGGGGTTGTGGTTGTTGTGCAGAACTGCCTCCTCAGCCAGGATGTGGCTCTGCCCGGCCTCCCCTCTCCCCGGAGCAGCGGCTGCTGAAGGGAGAGGGTTTACAGCTCCCATTCCATGAGCATCCCCAGGGGATGGGGATTGTTGTTCCCCGCAAACTTGAAAAGCCCCAGTGGATGGACCTGAGGAGGAGGAGGGATGTCTGTGTCTTCCTGGTGGGGTCAGTACCCACAGCCTGATCCTTTTAAAGGACTGATCCTTTTAAAGGGAGGAGACTGTTTGTAGGATGGAGCCTGCAGGGAAAGTGCTGCTGTATGGGGGTGTCAGGCATCGCTTCCTGCTCCCTCCTGTTGACATTGGCAAATTGGCCGCCTCTCCCTGACTTCTTGGGGGAGATCTGCTGCCAGGTGAGGCCTCTGGTGCACACAAATTTGTGGTTTCTGCAAATCATGTGGTTGTGTATTTTCTCATGTAGCTTAACTTGACACGGCTGAACCAGCAAAATGTAGTTTTTTAAATCGTGACAGCAGTGTGGGATACACCTCAGGGGGAGACACCAGTTTCTGGATCTGGTTTGGGATCCTGTGCAGCGTAGCTGTGTGAACCCCGCTGAAGTCAGTGGGGCTCTGCACCGTTCTTGTGGTCCGTGTATAAAAATGCATTACAGTTGTCGGCCTGTGGAGTTTTAAAAACAGCTACGTGGGCTTCCAGCTATTTGACTATTGAGGAGAGTCACCTTTTATTCATTGGCAGAACATAGTATCAGTGTGTTCATGCGCATGCAGTTGCACAGGATGCAAAGGAGGCAAAAAGTTCTCACCTGTTGCTTTGGAGTTATTTCTAACAGTTGGAAAATGCCCCCATAGCACCTTCCTGCTGCAGGAGGAGATGCTTCCCCAGCTCGGGCACCGCACAGTGTCTTCTCCTGCCCTGGCCAAGCAGAGGTGTGGAGGTGGATGCAGAGTTTGCTGCGTGCCTGCATTGGAAAACAACCCCTCACACTGGGAGAGGGTCTGAGGCTACTGCTGGGGCCTCATCAATCCAGAGCTTATTCCTGCCAGGCGTTTCTCCAGCAATCTGTCTCCTGCAGCAGGTGAGCAGCGCCTGTCTGGAAGAGTTGTTCATCATGATCTTTATCCAAGGGCTTTAATCTGTGCCCTAAGCCCTGCCAGAGGAGTGCCTGGAAGATAAGGAGTGATTGAATATTGGATGGGGGGCTGCTGGAAGGAGCAGCGTATGCAAGGGGTGGTTGCAAGCACTGGATGAGGGTGGTGGGGTGGGATTTTGCTGGGGCAGAGGATGGTGGGGCACAAGCAGTGACTTCCAGATTGTGCACAGGAGTGGCTGTTGCCAGGGGTGAAGGTGAGGGAGGAGGCCAGGAGGTGCAGGAGCAGCCATGGCTTGGTGTGGTACCACAGCCAGAGCTGGAGCTGGGAGCCCCTGCCCGCAGTGGTCCCTGCTGGTGCTTTGCCCCTGGGATGGGATGGGCAGAGGACCCGAGGGGACAGACAGGGCTGCAGGGGGGACCTCCCCAGATCAGAGCA
>VXBW01002930.1:39530-87179 GCA_013400375.1 Thinocorus orbignyianus
CCAACCCCTTTGTGCATCCCCCTTAAACCTTCCCCTGTGCCCCCAAACCCCTTGTGCCATCCCCTTGTGTCCCCCCTTTGTGCCCCCCACCCTTTCCCTTGCATGCAGCCCCAGGGCTGCAGGAGCCGGGGCCGCACACCATGGGCACCAAGCAGACCAAGGGCTGCCAGCCGGGAAGCGCCGGGGAGAGCCCCCCGGCCCCTCACCGCAAGAAGGTACCCCCCAGGGAAAGGGGAGATTTTCTTGCCTCCCTGGTGGTGAAGTCCGGTGAGAAGTTTGGGAAGGGCGGTGGCAGCAGCTTGCCCCCTTACCACCGGCGGATCTGCATGATCCAGGACATGCTGGTGCTGGTGAAGCAGGGGAAGCAGGAGGAGGCCACCGAGCTGCTGAGGCACCTGCGGCAGGTGAGGATGGGCAGGTTTCTTTTGGGGGGGACTGCCTGCTTTGCAGTGGGGAAAAGGCATTCTTAGAGGCAAAAGACATCCTAAGTGCCCAAAACCTGCTTAAGCAAAGAGGGGGGCTTGCTCTGGTTTTTACAGGTCTAACTTTTCGTGGCGTAATTTTGGGGAAGTGGCTGAGGAGCTGCAGGGTGGTCATGGTGTTGGAGATGGGAAAATAACCCTGGGGAGGTGGTTTGCATTGTCTGCAGCGAGGAGCCCTGCTGGGTGCATTTTTCTCTTTCCCTTCATCGCTTGCGCTGATAGCTCTGGGGTTTGCAGTCGGCACAGCCCACTCACGGAGGTTCCCACTCAACTTTCAAAAAGTTTGGTCTTTAAAGCAGATCTGTAGAAGCACTGCGGCAATTTGAGCGAGGAGCTTTTGAGAGTCAGCTCTTCCCAGCTCAGAAATAACCAACAGTTGGCAGCTTTGCTTTTTGTCTTGTTCTTTGTGACACGCAATCACTCGGTGGAGTTTTGGTAGCATTGGCTGGGGCTTGTAGAAATGAGCACACGAGATGGAGGAATTAATTGTACAGAGCGCAAGACCTTTCCCCTTGGAAGTCTGTTTGAGCTGGGCATTAGCTGAGGAGCAACACTACAGAAAGTTGCTGTGAGCAAACAGAAAGGCAGCTGAGGAGCACTGCTCTGTGTCCAGCAAATTAGCCCATAACCTTTTCTGCTGATAGAAAGTGATAAAAAGATCCAAGTGCTGAATATTTTCAAGGCTCTGGGGTACACAGGGCTTTTAAAAATAACAAGTTTTCCATGCAAATTGAAAACAGACCTGGCTTCAAGCTTGAGTTTTCTCCCAAGGAACCTGCAAGCACCCAGCTGTTTGGCGTAACCAGTTCTACCACCTGAGGAAAAGTTGCTCAGATCTTTGCTGGGCATCGGGAGCTGTTTTCTTGCCCCATAGATCTGCTGTGTGTCAGGCTGTACACGTGAGAACAACTAGTCTGAAGTCTTGTGGTTTTCATCTTGATTTTTGTCTTGCGGTTTCCCCCCTGTTTCCTGGTCCTATTAAATTTTTAGTGAGTGGATGTGTTGTTCGGGTCATGTCTCTGACTCCGCTTCCCCAAGGGGCACACTTCTGTTTACCCCATCAGCCAGCGTCCCTCTTCCTGGATGGTTTACGTGACTCAGGACTCTCTTTGGACCTGTCCAGCTGAGAAATCTGAAGAGTTTCATATGTGTTTGCGTTCCTTTATAGAAAGCTCTTGTCACTTACTCTCAACCTTGAGATAAGATGCTTTTTCTGAGGGGAACAGGCCCTCTCTCTGGGAGTTGGGGGTTTGACTCTTTGGGACGGTGACCTCTCTGTGCAGAATCTGTGTGGCCACGGTGGGTCAAACGCGTGGCTGTGATCTGGGCCAAAATGTTGTACCCTCTCAGCCCTGCCAAAGCTTTATCATTGTACCAGCAGCCCATTGCAGCTGGCAGAAAGGCAGGTGCTAATTTTAGAAGGTGTTTATAACAAACACCACCCCACCCCCAAAACAATAATAATCTTGGTGCCTGTGAAGTACTGTGAGTCTCTCCCAAGTTCTCTGTGTCTTTGGATACTGTTTTTTCTCAGTGATGCTCTGGCCTGTCCTGTCTCTCCCCATGGGTTGGCTGTGCAGGGTGTGAGGGAGCTGGAACATGTCACAGTGGCTGCCCCAGTGACAAATCTGACCGTGGGGACATCCCATCATCTGACTAAAGGGAGAAAAAAAAGATAGAAATTGATTTTAAAAGCTGGGGGAAGCGAGGAACCTGTTACAGTCAGGTAAGTCTTTGTGAGTGAGTGTTTCTGAAGAGCTTGCTCTGATAAAATATATCTTAAGAGTGTCAAAACAGGGAACACTTTGTCCTAGATACTATAATAGACTCAAAGCACATTTTTAATGAGGCGGTATTATTCCATGCAAATGTGGGATGCCCCGATGAACAAATCCCAATTGCTGTGGTTTTCCACAGCCTGACTTTTAGGGGTGATCTATGGCTGCGAGGGATGCTTGGTTTGCTCCCGAGGTGCTGGGGATGTGAGGCAGTGGGAGTCTTAGAGATGTCCCAGACCGAAAATGTGGATATGGGGGGAAGGACGAGCTTCCCCCTGCAGAGAGGGTTGGATGAGTGAGTGTGGTGGGACAGAGACCTCTTCTCATGAGCTATTAGTGCGGCATCCACTGCAGATGGGCTGTGGTGTTGGCTGGTTGAGGTAGTCGCTAACGTAATGTGTGATGGTGCTGATGCTGCAAAACTGGGTGGTTTTGAGCAAACCTACTGACCTGGTGCCCAGCTCTCCGTTTTGTTTAGTCTTTTTATCTTTTGAAAATCCCAGCTATTTAGGTCACTGGGAGCCTTTCCACTGACTTCACCAAGTTCTGAAGCCAGCCTGGCGTGCTTGCGAGGAGGTAGGGGACAGCATCCTTGTGGTTTGGAGGTGCTCCATCCTTTTTTTTTTTTTTTTCAAGCGAGACCAACATGTTGCCAGACCTGAGGCTGCCCAACTTTCCTTGGCATAACGTCCTGCACAACCCACCCACTGCAAGACAAGGTTCAGGGGGGGCTTCTCTCTCCTGCCAAAGTTGTGTTTGATAATCAGCCAAAGGGTAGGGCAGCAAAAGTTTATTTTAAACATCATGCCAGAGCATGGACAGGTCCGCTCTGGCGGCAATGTCCAGCATGGCTTTTTGTATTCCATCAAATTTATCCATCCTGCTCCCCTCCTCTGAAATGGGACTGATGCTGTTTTCTTTATAGGCTCTCGTAAGGATTATTTAGTGTTTCCAAAAATGCTTGGTGGCTGCAAACAACTATAAAAGTGCTAAGATGCGAAGCAGACTTCTTTTTGTTTAAAAAGGTAAAAAATGTGAACAGCAGACAGACTTACTTGCTTCGAGGCTGCTCCTTGGGGAGGTCAGGAGCGGTCTCTGTTGCGGAGGCAATTTGATCTCGCTGTTTGCCCTCAAAATAACACTTGTGTTATTGCTGCACACAGGAACTGGCAGCAGCCATTCGAACGGGTATGTGGTCCTTTGGCACGGCCCGGCCTCATCTAACAACAGGTTCTTTTAGCCAGAGATACCAGTTGTTCTTTCCCTCTGCTCTGGTCACCCTGTCGGCTGCCCAGAGCCCAAACCCCGCAATGCAAAATTAAAATGCCCTCCCAAAAAGTGCTGTGCGCTACCCTCTTTGGACGAGGAGTGTTTTCCTGCAAGCCATCCTTGCCAGTGCTGCACATAGGATGCTTTTGGCAGTTAAGGGCATTGGGGGGATAAGGAAATACACTGAAATACTTAACATTTTATTGAGGCTGGAGTTCAGGGTTGCAAGAAGCTTGCCAGTCACCTGGATGAAGCCAGTTACCTTTCATGGAAGTAATTCTTGCACTGAGTAACTTTTAATCCAGTTTCTCTGCTGTAAAGTGACTTCCTGGATTTACCTGTTGGCATCTTCTCTGCTTTCCCTCAAGAAGCTGCTGTGGAGCCTCACCCTTTTCAGAGAAAACTGAATATGTGAGGTGTCCAGCAGTTGGAGAAACCTGGGACCCTGTACCCTGACCCTGTTGGCTGTCACTGGTGGGAGAATTGTGGCTCCTCTGTGCTGATTAATTGCTGTGCCCGATACCACCAGTTGCAGAATAGAATAGGCTGTAATATTACGTAGTATATTACTTTTATGGGGCTTTTTCAGTTTTTTTTATGCACTCTTGAGTTTCAGTGGGTAAAACAGCCAAGCACTGTCAGTATATTAAATTCTGGGAGTGTCTCTCCTGCTGGGGAGAGGATTTGTAAAACAAAGCATGTTTTCCTCCTCTCTGCTGCCAAACGGATCATTTTCCCAAGTGAAATGGTGAGGCGCTTCCCAGCACATTACGTTTCCCTTGAAGAATTTGCCATTGGGCTATGGCTCAACGTGGAGATTTTGCTGGGCTGTTGCTGCTGTCGTTGCTGCTCCGGCAGAGCTGGGCTGGTGGGAGAGAGGGAGAGGAAGAGGAAGAGTAGGCATCCACATCCACCAGGTCTGGGCATCACCTGCCCAGGGCAGTGGTGTACAACAGTTCCAGGAATTAAAACAAAAAAAAAAAAGAAAAGAAAAAAGAAAAAAAGAAGAGGAAAAAGAGGCCAAAGTATTGTAATAAAACATCTTGGCGCTGCAGATGGCCAGAAGCCAGATGGCAAGGTCCAAGGTGTGGCAAAGCTTCACCACTTATAAAGTGGCTTCTCTGCTTAGGCTGGGGCAGCGTGTGAAGGGCAGGGGAGGGGGTCAGGGCACTAAATGAGGTCAAAGACACCACGATAACTCCAGTTTGCAAGAAGGGGCTGGGGACAAACATGCTCTGATGCCAACTGAGCTGTGCAGACCCTGTGCCTGCAGTGCAGGTGGCCATGGGCAGCCTGTGACCCCCATGGTCTGTCCCCCAAACACATCCCAGCCGTGGGGGCAGGAGTCCCCCCACCCTGTCTGAGGTTGACCCCCAGGTTTTGCAGCCCGTGGGGGAGCAGTGCGCGATGTGTCCCAACGTCTGTCCCACTGGGTTGGTGATTAAATGCCTGCTACTTCTGAGCAGCTGCCTGCTGCCGTGGGGACCACATGGCGCAGGGATGCTTTGTTAATTAAATGATTAATATCTTCATCGTAAGAGGGGTATTGGCCAAGGGGAATAGTTTAAATAGTTTAAGATTTTTTCAAATGGCTAACGTAGAGACAGTTCACTCCGGGCTCCTGTGGCCTTCTCCCCACTACACTAGAGCAAAGGGCTGTGTGATAAAACTAAAAAGCAATTACCAGGGGGAATTCCTCTGCGTAATTAACATTGGTAAGTGCATTAAATGGCAGCTGACGTAGATGGAGGGCTGTTTATCCCAGTTGTTCCTGTGATTTGTATCACACCTGTCCCTGTGTTCTGCCTCAGTTCCCCCAGTGCTCAGAATTTTGTGCTTTCTGGGGAGGCAGGAGCTGTTGGGGGGAGTTGGGTGCAGGGCTGTGACAATGACAACCCACAGCCAATGGCTTGGGCAGCCCGTGGGGGAGCAATGAGATATCAATAGGGCTGCCAACCTTCCTCGGGAGGGTAAGCACTGCTTGTGGAGAGAAATCCAAATGTGCCCAAACCTTCCTGGGAAGCCGGCTCCGGCATCTCGCAGGTGCCCAGAGATGCTGAGATGGGGAGGGGAAGGTTTACCTGAATTCAGACCAGCTGAACACCTGGGTGGGCTGGAAATACAGGCATAAATTTGACCCTTTGGTGTAACTTTGTGCACTTGGTAAAAGCTCCTGGAGCGTTTTATGGCCCAGTATCAGCCTGGTCGGTGTGCTACATAGGCTTTGTGTTACGCAATGTGCACCTTCGCAGTACACGCTGTGGGTCAGGAGTGCTTTCAGGGTTATTTATTTAACCAAACTATACTTAAGACAGAGATTCTGTTGCATAGTAGATCCCCATGGAGGTGGATCTGTTGTCAGGCAAGTTTGTGATAATTGCTGCCTCTCTGGCAGCTCATCAGGATGAAGGGGATGTATTTGATGCCGCCTTGTCTCAGATTCAAACCTTCCCCCCCCCCCGAAGGATGTTGGCTCTTGGGTTTTGCACTGGCCTTGAAGCACATGCTTCGGCCCTGCTGCTGCCAAAACTGCTTCAATGTTCCTCCTCAGCCATGAGATCTGACGGCCTCATTGACATCTAGAGCAGACCTTGGGGAGCGCTGTGGTCTGGTTGATGCGATGCAGCTCAGCCGCAACCCACGGGTGCCTTGTGGCTGAACTGTGCTTGCTCTTGGCTCCACATACACTGTCCTTGGGGCAACATCCCCGTGGAGAGCATCCTGTGACCCCTCCAGTATGCTGGAGGACCTTCAGCATCGTTTCTGTCACACAATTCAATGCCTGGTTCCTCCTCCTGAGTGCTAAGACCAGTTGATGGCATTAGAGGTGACCAGGGCTGGGGCTTCTTGGCTCCCTGCAGCCTGCAAGTTGCTGGCAGGAGGGCAGGGGTGTCAGGGTTTGCAGCACTGGGCTTGTTTTTTCTCGAGCGGGAGTCCCTGGGGATGGGGAATGGGGTCCAGGTGGGGTACTGGCTCTGCCTGCAGCGCTGGGCACTGCACGGTGGAAGTTGGGTAACCCCACGGGGCGGCTTTGGGATCAGCACTGGTTTCCTTTGCTTTGGGTTGCTGATGAAACCGTCAATGTTCCCCATGGTTATTTTTAACCTGTAGGTTGCTGGTGGCTTTGATAGCACATGACTGTACCTGGAAATGGTGGTATGTTTTCTGCCCAATAGAGGGTCTCTGCTTTCCTTGCTGTGCCCCCTAACCCTACCCTGCTGCCAGCTGGTCTCTTGTAGCCTCCTTTCTCCAATTCCTTCCCATCCTGGCTCCTTCTGCTCTTTTTCCTTTCCCTGTGGGATTCGCAGGTGGATATGCCCCAGTGTCTGCTTGGCATCCAAGCAGCCTGGTTTTAATTAACCCCCTGTAAAGTCGCTGCCACTGCTCCTAAGGAATATGTGTCTTTGGAGGATGCTGGGATGCAGGGAGGGAGGGGAAGGTCAGGCAGTGCTGGGGTGGGCAGAGGTGGAAAGTGCTTGGCAGCACCAGCTCAGTCCCTGGAGCCCCCCTTGTGCAGCAGAGATGCTCACCCTGCTGCTGGCGTGAAACAGAGCAGGTTTTCTCTTCTAGTAGGGATGTTCTCCCTGGAACTAGGAAATCACACACATAAGAATTCAATGTTCCCAGTGGATGCGTTAATGCAGCACAATGAACACACCTGGGCAAGCCCTGCTTGCTGCAGGGACAACAGTGAGAGAGCTTGAGCAGGGGTGAGACCCACGTTCACGTATCTGCTTACCTCTGAGAAGCCTGTCCTGGACTAGCTCCCTCCAGAGCCAGTTTTCCAGGTGTTCCCAGCTCAGCCTTTCCCCCATCCCAGCTGTGAGAAATGCTGCTGGCTCTGAAGGCTGCATGCCCAGGGAGGTGGTTGTTCCCACTCTCATACTGGAACTCAGGAGGTGACACATCATGGGGATGCCTTGTCTGAAAGGTCAAGGATGAAACTGCTGGGTCTGACCTTGGGTTCCTCCCTCTGGACCTCCAGAGCCAGGCTGTTATGCTGGGCTGAGGTAGACCAGGCTGGGCTGTCTGCTGCTGGCTGGGACGGTGGGCACCCAGCTGCTCCCAAACGGAGGAGAAGGTCCTGCCTGTGCCAGAAATCTCCAAGCTGGGGGACGTTAATGGTTGCAGTTGGCAAGCCAGCCCCTATTCAACACTTTATCTGTTTATAAAATAGCAGGAATGTGCCTTTTTTTCCTCCCCCAGGCTGCTGCTGCTTTCAAATCTGATGTGAAACACAGGCAGCTCAGGGCTCCAGCCCTCAGACAGGCTGGCGTGCACCTTCTTTTTTTTTTAATCTTTTCCTTTTTATCTTGCTTCAAGCTGTAAAACCCCTGTGTCTGAGGATGTCTTCTCTCTCTTGCCAGCGTGTGGGTGTGAGGGCTGTGTGGGGAGAGACCTCCCTGCGGATGCCAGCGCTGGGATCTGCGCTGTGATGGTGTGCTGAGGATCTCAGGGGGCTGGGATACAAGGGAATGCACTAGGAATTCAGTATATCGTAGCTTCTTGATAGTTTTAGATCAATAATAATATTCCATGTGTTGGGGGGGTGGAGACCAAGGCCTCTCCTTAGGTAAGGCAGATGGTTATATATTAATATTAATTTAATTCTTGTACAAAGAGATACGGGATTTTTTTAGCATTTAACTTTTTTTGCAGGTTCCAGACAAAAGCCTGGTGTGATTTAATGCATAATTCCCTTTCTGTCTTTTGTGTATCTCAGCCTCATTCTCCTACAAATTTTGGAGAAAAGGCTAATGGTAAATTTAATCTAGCCTCTAAAAGCAAAAGCAAATTGTCCTTTCCATTCCTTCCAAAGGTGGAAGGTTTTGACTCCAGTTACTCCTGGTTCTGTCCTTGCTGCTTTGCGAGCAGGAGCTGCTTCGAGCTTTCTGGTTGTCTCAGATCTTTTCAAGACTCTTCACCTTTCAGACTTCATGTCTTTCAGAGTCAGTGATGCTTTCTTTGTGCTGGGCTTTGAGCATCACCAGCTCAAGGGAGAGCCTTGAACACATACTGGAGCCAATGGGAGATGTCTCTTTCTTTATGCCTTTGGGCATCTCCATGGATATCTCATTCCTTAGGGCCTCTTGATATTATATCTTCCTAGAAGTCTGTCTCTCTCTCCATTACAGAGCAGGTTTGATATCGGTGGAAGAATTTCTTTATGAGATGTTTCTGGGTTTTGTGCAGGTTCTAACAGCCTATCCATCCTTGTTGGGCCATGGAGGGTTTCCTTGAGGTCTGCCGTCCACGGGCAGTGGATTGAGCTGCTGCCTGATGCTTTCAGTCCTTTAAATGGCCCCTTTTGCCCTTGAAGCTGGTTTCTGATAAGTAGCAGCAGCATTTCCAGGGCTGCTTTGCTGCAGACCTGCTCCTGCTTCCCACTGGGGCTGCTCTGCTGGCCTGTCCCTCCGAGGTTTTGCAACGGCTGTGGGTGTGATCACAGGGAGCAGGAGATTGCATTCACGTGTTGCACAAGACAGACACTGCCCCTTACCTTCTAATAATAATTGAGTTGAGTTGAAGGTTAATTAAGTAAAGGAGGGGCAATCAACCAGTCTGTGCTCTGAGCAGGACCCTCAAGTGCTGGGGATGGGGGTGCGTGTTTCTTTGGAGGATGGGGAAGCGTGTGTTGGGTTTCTCAGCTCCTTGCTTTACAATTAGCCACAGAAAATGAGAAAATGAGTGCTTGCTGGGAAAGCAAAAGTCTGCCAGGATAGAAAAGGTGAGCCATCAGTGGGGGCTGTAGGGTGCAGAGCACCTTGGTCAGGCTGGAGAGGACGACAGGGCAAGCGATGGCCCTTGTCTTGACCCAGCTTGAGGGGGATGCTTCTCCTGCCTCTGAAGCACAATGAGCTTGGAAAACATTATATTAAAAATAGTGCCTTTACTGGTTCTCATATCTTCATCTTTTGCAGGCAGGAATGTTCTTTGTGTAAAGGCAGAGATTCCTTGTATTTGCGAGACCGACGGGGCTTTACGCAGATCTGTGCCTGAGAGCCCCGTGTCCTGTGGCCGGTACCACCCTGGGAAACGCTCCCAGAGCTGACTCTTCTCTGTCTCTGGGGATGCTTAAACTGAGCCCACTCGAGGGATGGCTGGGAGCTGGCACGCAAATAATTGCTATCTCGTTCTGCAGAGCTGTTCCTTCACCCCCATCCTCCCCAAGGCCAGGCAGATCTTTTTGGCACAGCAATTAAATCCCAGCAGGGAAAAGCAAAATCTGCTGAGGAAGGAGAGCAGACGTGCCCTCAGCCTTTTACAGTCTGTGGTGGGAAATGGTTATTTTAGCCGGAGATGTGCTGAGCTTTTTGCTGGGGCACCTCTCTGCCTGTTCCCACTCTGCCTGCAGAGCCAGCCCCATGGAGCACAGTGCTTGTGGTAGGGACTGATACCACCTTTCTGACCATAGTTTGGGGGACCCCCAGCTCCAGAGGGAAGTGGAAAGCCGGAGGTTGGTGTTCCTCTGAGATGGCAAGTCTAGGGGCGAGAGCCTCAGGTTGGACCTGGGTGCAAACACCAAAAGGTAAAAGCACTGTTGTAGACCCCCAGCTCCTGGGTACGAGTGATGCTTCTACCATGGGGTTTGCTTGTGGTCAATAAGCCCCAGGCCCTGGTCTGGCCCGAGCTCACCAGGGTAGTGAAGCACAAATTTCTGCAGAATCAGGACTCAAACCTGTCCAAAGAGCCCATCCTTGATGGTCCCTTCTCTGAAGGTCAGTCCTTCTCTGTTGACCCATGATGGCACATGGGCAGGGCTAATGAAGCTTTTGTTCATTCTGCTCTCCCTTCATATGTTTCCATGTATCCCATCTACTTGGATATACCTCTCCCCACTTGGAAGAAGAGGGCATTTGAGGAAAATCTCACTCCTGATGGCTGCTGTGGGCTTCCTGAGGGAAGGCATAAAGTGTCAAGCAATTTGGGATGTGGGTGTGAGTGACCTACATCCATGGCAGTGACCGCAGCCAAAATCAGCAAGGAGAGAATCTTGTTTTAAGCTGCTTTTTTTTGTGGGTAGGACTTTTTTTTTTTTTTGTCATTCCGTAAGAAAGAGGATGTTTTCCGGTTTTGTTGTAAAAAGCTGCTTCTGCTTGGTGTAATTGGATACTTCCTTTTCTGAGCAAGGAGCCTGGTGTATCTGGGGGCGTTTATTTAGGCAGCTGTTTGGCTGGGTGATTAATTTTGTATGTTTTTATTCTGGTGGGAAATGGTAAATTTGGGGTTTACACGATTGACTTATTTTTTTGTAGTTCTGACTTAAGTTACGTGGAGATGAAACCGAGAGTTTAAAATGCAGAAAACCAGTATTTTAATGTTATTTGATCAGTTAATAAACTCAAAATATGCTGGATATGCAGGGCAGACAAAGTAAACATCTCAAACCACATTTTATATTTAAAGCTAGTTGATTCATCAACTGAAGTATTAATTGTACATAATGAATTACGCTTCTGGTCACCATAATTAGCAATCTTGGGCACTCGGGTTGCAGTTTTACTTGCAGATTGTTTCTCCCTGATTTGTTCATTGCCTTGTTGAAGTTAGGTGTTTAGCTGGACTGGGTGAATTAGCTGAAATGAAGATGTTTTCTTTGTCCTTGTGAGACCACCGGGCTCCCCCCAAAAGCTTGTGTTTGTACTTCGGTCTTTTCTGGTTGTGTTTTTGTTAGTGGATTTCCTTAAAACTTTGGCAGCTGGCACCTCCTGCTTGCCTGGGCTAACATAAGCTGTTTAATATTAAAGCATGACCATAGGCTGGCATCACCTTAAATTGCTTGTTTGAAATGAGTGTGTAAAGGAAATTTATTTCATGTTTAAAGCTGTTTTAAATAGCAGTATTAATTTAATTTTAATGCCATTGAATGGAATCCTTGTGCAACCCTTAATTCTCTCTTAGCAATGCTGGGCATTTACTCCTCCTTTTGCTGAGCCAAGAGCCTTTACCATTGGGTTTCTTGGAAGAGACTGAGTCATTTGGGAGTATCCCACCCCTCTAGCTGCCATGTCTTGCTTAGCCCCATTGTGGAGGCAGCTTCCAAGGTGGATCCTCAAGAGGAGCATCCAAATTCCCTGGTGCCAGAGAGGGAAGTTACTATGAAAGTCTTCAAGAAATGTTTTACTTTCCGAGCTTCTTCCCTCTGAGCTAAGATCAGATCCCAACACAGAATAGCATGCATTCTCCATCATAGTTAAAAATCTTATTCTGGAAATAAAACCACACAAACATGGGATAAAACCATGCAAAAATGCTTAATTTCTTCCCTTAGCCCCCCAAACCCACTGACTTTCCTTGGATTATATATTCCTGTAAGGTAGGGGCAAGGTTCCCAGTTCCCGTGTGTAAATCACAGCACTGATTGAGTCTTGGGGTAGGAAGATGGGAGGCTTCTGAAACACCCTGTGAAAAGTGGAGTTAATTTGTCCCAGCTGATGGTCTCATCTATTACCTTCCCAATCAGCATCCCATTTTTCTGCAGGTGTTTTGAGAGGGAGCCCTCATCTCAGCAATTCCCTTCCTTGGGCCGCCTGGCAGCCTCTCATACACACAGACAAAATCAATATATTATTATATGTGCTATTACCAACCTGTCAGGCTCTATAATGGGAATTACAGACTGCCTGCCTGGTGAGTGGGGCAGAGGGCGACGATTTATAGAGCTGGTCTGAACAGCGGGCTGTGCTTGATAGATTTGGAGAGGAATTAAGAGCTTGATAGCTTTGAAGGGGGAATTAAGAGCATTCAGCATGGCCCTGTTTATTGCAGGTACAGAGCTGTGCCTGCTGCCCTTGCCTCCTGTCCTCCCCATCACTGAGCGTGAGTGAGGCTGTGCTTTTCATCTTCTCTTCAGATTAGAAGTGTAGCTCTTAACCATACACCTGAGTGCCCTTAAAAACACTGAGCATCACCAGCGTGGGTGATGCAAACAGGCTTCTTCCACTGCTCTGCAGCGTTACTTGCAGCAGGGCTGTGATGTCTGTGTTACAATGGGTTTGGGAAAGACTCTCACCCAGGTCAATCGAGGTGAAAGCCCTGTTTCTGCCCCAGATGAGAGACAGCGGTGTGTCACGCGTGCTGTGGCTGGAGCTCTTGGTAGCAGTGTGGTGTAGTCCCAGCTGAGGCTGCTGGAGACTGTGTGTTTGGTAAGTTCCTTTGTCTTAGTTTCTCCATGTGTAAAGTAGGTGTGTGCTCTGGACCCACACCTATCTTGCTTTAGGGACTTGCATTAGGGAGAGCTGCTCCTCCCTGGGACTCACCAGTGCAAGCATGTTTTAAGTGTTCCACTGAGTTACTTCACTGATTTGGCTTAAACAGGGGAAAAGGTGTCTTTGAACGGTATGTGCACAACATCTCCTTTCTGAAAAAAAAATCCAGTCTTTCACATGGGCAGATGCCAGAAGAGGCATTTCTTCTCTTGCCCTGCTTCATTAGGATGAGGGTGTCAGCAGCTCCGAGAGCTGCTAGGACTGTGGGTTGTCCTGGCTTTTAGGATGTTTGCATCTCTCCAGACCACCTGCGTGCATTGTAAGCAACGTGGAACTGCATGTGTGCAGCATCCAGCACAGCGGGTCCCTGCTTTTGCGTGGGGACCACCTGCTGTAACTGTACCACAGGCTGGCTTTCCAGTACGTGACACTGGTTGTTAAGTGGATAGGCTGAACTGGAAAAAAAAACCCAGCGTTAGTGCTCTTTCTGATCTCCTTAGTGCTCTCCATGCATGAACTGAGTCTGGCTGGTCTTCCTTCTGTTTTCCTTCCCACTCCGTTACTGTCCAGAGGAGGAGAGTGAAGGACTTGGCACAGTGCAGGGGTCATCTCGTTGGTACCAGCGCAGGTTTGGCTCTGCTTGACCGCTCCCATCCCTCTTCAGACAGATGTAAAGCAGTTCTTTGATGAAATTAACTCCCTGAAACGTGGTAAGGAGTCTCTGCTTTGGGCACTTTCATCTCTTGTCTATCAGCTGCCATTCTCCAGCAACACAAAGAAAATAAATTCCTAAACTCCTCTGCTGCAAGCCATTTTTAAAAAAATCTCTTTTAGCGTTGCTGCATCCTGTAAATCAGCTGTATTTTCTAGAAGGACTCGTGCTTGCTTGTGTGCTCTCCCTTCAGAGGAGACAATGCTGGAGCAAAAATATGGAAGAACCTGAAATAATCCCTGTTCTGGTTTACCCAAAGGCAGGCGTAAAGTGCTGTTCCTGCAGGTGTAGGTCATTTCACAGTTCTGCCTCCGTTGGTTGCAGAAGGATGAGAGTAACACCCTGCTGCTGAGCACTGCATGCAAAGTCTTGGTGGGACCCCGTGCTGACCAAACTCCACCTCTGGATATGTCATCTCCACAAGCCAGCAGGATGCCACGGGGCTGATTTGCAGCTTGGGTGTTCCAGGCTTTGCTGTGAATTAAACGGAATGAAACTCTCTCCAGAGGGAGCTGCACAGAAAGCAAAAGAAAGAGTGGGGAGAAAGAGAATTTGGTTTTGTGGTTGGGTTCTGGAGTAGGACTTGGGGGTTACAAGCTTCTGCCATGTGTGTTAGTGCAATGCACACGTGGAGGCATGCGTTTTGGGTCTGATCCAGCTTTTGAGGCAGCTCAATGTTGGACAGAGATGGCGATTTGGGGGGAGCGAGCAGCAGTAGGAGGTTGCAGGACCATGGCACATGGAGAGAGATGTGGCTTCACTGACTGACGATGGTGGGCTGTGCTCAGCCCTGAGCGAGCAGAGGTTGGGAGAAAGCCCTTGGCAAACCAAAAAGGGCTGGTTTGTTCAGCTTGGCCAAAAGGATTTATAAGGGTTGAGCAGTAAAGGGTGAAGACCAAAGGTATATCACCCTCAAGACATGGGCAGATGGGGTCTTGTGGCTCCCCTATTGCAGTTGATGAGCACCTCGCAGACTTTAACTTCGTCATCTCTCCAAAACCTGGGTAAAGAGGAAAAATGTCTGTCCTACTCACTTTGCAGGGGAATGGAGGGGCAGAAAGGCTGAGCATCCCCTTGGTAAATGAGAAGGAGAGTGTCTGATAGAGCAGGTAAAGTCCCCAGAACAGGGACAGCAGTGTCCAGAGGTGTCAGAGCCACAAGGAAGGCTTGCGGCAGCTACTCCTTATCTCATTCTGAGCAGGCATGTTGGGGAAGATAAAGTAAAAAAGGGAAGTGATAACACATGCTAAGTCTGCTTGTCAGCCTGCCAGCCCCCAGAAGCAGGTTTTTCCAACCTATTTACTTGTCAGTGGTGACTTTGGATCAGCCTGTGGCATCTTTAGTGGGAAACAAAGTTTTGGGTTTTTTTCTTCTTGTTTAATGTCTTGCGAAAGGAGCCTTTCCTTCAAGCATGATTCTCTGGCGTTTCTTGGGGGGAAGAAGGCCCTGTGACTCTTTTGGTGTTATTGTGTGCTAAGTGCCACCCCAGCCCATTGCAAACACCATGGCTTACCCACATCCCTTGTGTGTGAGGCTGTAGGTGTCTGGTTCACCACGGGCCAGCTGCTTCTACACTTGGAAACTAGCCCAATGACTGTATTAGTCACGTCTCAGTGGTGTCTTGATATTGAAATCAGCTGTTTCATGGCCAGTTGAGGAATTTCAGCCCAGGGTTGTGGATGTCTCAGTGGGACCGGAGCAGGGAAGGGAAAGCTCGGCTTGCCGGCAGACGGGGCTGCGCCATGAGCTCATCTTGGCTTTGCTCTTGCTCAGCTCATCGTCTTGCATTGAGTTTCAGTGATTATTCAGCCCTGCTGTTGTATCTGGAAAACAATATTAAGAAGTTGGTCCTGCATCCTGAAAGTTTCTAGGGTTCTTCATTCTTTGCTGTTAGCTTCAGGAGAAACTGGTGGTCAAAAATATTAGTGTTGGCTATTTTGGAGTTGGAAAATAAATGTTCCTGGCTTGCAATGCTGAAGCTGTGGTGAGAGTTTCAGGCCAAAGGCTTTGTTCTAGCACCTGTGGAAATATTTTTTGGCCACAGCATTTCATGGGATCTAGTTTAGTTTTCCCAGGAAGGTTCAACCACCCGTGGAGAAGGATGAGAGATTAGCAGGGTACTCTGTTACCACCGGCATTTCAGACCTCTGCTGCTGGCTGGGGGACACTTCCTGGGGTGGTGTCACAGGGTAAGGAAAGAGGGAAATAGCTCAGGGCATGGAGACAGAGGGTGCTTTGCTGCTGTTCCTCCAAGGTTTGTGTAAGGAGTGGTTAGGGCTGTCCTTGCAGACTACATGAGAAGAACTCATAAGCAAGTTTCCCAGGTGCAAAAAGCACTTCAGAAATTAGGTCCTTGTCATGAACAAGCAAACCCAGTGTGAGCCATGGGGCCACGTGCCCTGGAGGTGCTGTGTGTTGGACCTCACTGGCGTAGACAGCAGTGTTGGGGGTCAACAGCCAGGTCTGGGGGGCAAAATTCGAAAGAATGCCAGGAGTTGATGGAGGAGAAAGAATCTGCAGGAGGGTAAGCGAAGGAAAAGCCAGCAGCATGTACTGATAACAACCTAAAACCTCTAGGGATGGGGCAGAGGGGCTGATCTCACTTACCACCCGTGTGCTGAAGGGAGAGATCAGCCCATACTCGTGCAGTGGAGCACCGTGAGCCACAGCTCGCTGCAGGCACCGCTTTCTTCTTGTGTCTTGTCCTCTCTGACCATGCTAAACTTGTGAGAACCGATTGTGCAAGTCCAGGCTTTTATCCTCAGTGACAGGGCACAGAGCTCAGCTGTGCTCTCACAGGTGGGAAAGCAGAACAGGAGCTGACACGGAAATTGTGATGTCCGATATAAACCTTGTCTAAAGCATCCTCCTGCCTTGTTACTGGGATTGACTGGTGATGCTTTTGGTCCTCATCTTGGAACCCAACCGTAGAGGTTGGGTAGAAGCCGCTGGTGGAAGGAAACTCCTAATCAGGTTGGGAGCTACAAGAAGTAAAAGCCCGTGCTGAAATCTGCATTGCATCAGCTGGAAGCGCAGGGGCTCTGGTGTGACTCAGCAGTGGAAGCAGCAGGTTCTTGATGAAGCTGTCTCCTGCAAAGTGAGTTTGAGGAGTGGTTATTATCATGTGCAAGCATTGGCTAATGGCATGCTATCATCTGCTGGGTTCTGCATCACCACAAATCCATCACGTGCTGAATTTCTTTCGTAGAAGCTTCCTGGGCAAAGGTATGTTTTCTGTCTAGGTCATCCCGAGTTCATTTGGCACACGCTGCCGGCATCTTTGCTTGGAAATGAAATATCAACAAGAGCAGCTTAATGGCCCTGACTGTCAAACAAAGCAGAAATATTATCATTTTTAATCGGGGGGGGACTTTGACATATCTTATTCCTGAACAAGATGTGCTTCTGCCTTTCCAAGTGGGAGGCAGCTCCTGGGTGGGCAGGAAGGGATGCACTTGCTTCTCTCTGCTGTTCCCCCAGCCTGCCTGGCTTGGGGGTGCTTTTGTAGGTTTTGGGGTGCAGAGAGCACCTCTTCCACTCTGGAGAGGACCCAGAGCCTGCAAACAGGGCAAGAAGCACGGAGCACAGCAGAGAGGCTGTTTGTTTCCTGGGTCTGTTCATCACCACAGATGAAACCTGGGATGAATTTCTCTTCTTGGTCAAGTGCAGGGGTCTCTGGCCACGTGTAGGTTAATCTGTCACATCGCTCGCAGCCACCGCCCTCAAGGCCTTCTGCAGGGATGTGTGGTGAAATGAAGAGGAGGATCTTAATAGCGCTTACTGGAAAGGTTTGCTGGCGAGTTAGCATGCTGGCTCTTGCAGGGCAGAACGCTTCTTGGACCAGCCCAGCCTGCAAATTGCCTCTGTCTCTTGGGGTCTCATTGCCTGCTTTTGTGCTAAATGCTCTTCTGCTGATCTCCTAAGCTGCATTTTGTTCTGCTGAGCTGATGGCTGTGGCGTGTCCTAGCCTCTGCTTCTCAAGTTGTACCCTGTGCTGCTGGGGAGGGACTGGGTGGAGAGGGCAGTAGAGGAGAGTTTTGTGTAGCAAAAACCCCTGTATTAAGTGCTCTGCTAATCAAAGCCCCTTGGCTTCAGTGGGACTTAAACATGTGCTTATAGTTAATCAGGTATTTAAGTAGTTTTCTGAATTGGCAAGCATGAGATAAGATATCTCGAAGGAGGAGAGCAGAACCGTGGCCTCCCAACTAAAAGTGTTTGCAAACGTGGATGTTAAAGGCAGAAGGGAGCAGAGTGTGAGTCTGGGGACGTGGGTTTAACTTGCTCGGACTCAGTTTCTCCAGTTATTTCAGAGCAAGACTCTGCACGTCCTCACTTCATCCTGGGGAGAATAAGCATCCTTGCTGGATGCAGCCCTAGCTCTTGTCCTGCCTGTCACCTTGGCATCACATACTTTTTACTCCTGCAAAAAAAGCATTTCACAAGCTTGATTAGGATTTAATTGGAGAAGTGGATGATACCTTTACTTCTCCCTAGGCTGGTGTTGTGTGGATGTGGCTGTTTTCAGAGCATGTCTGTTACCATCCCATAATTAGAAGGATAACTCACCGGTTCGGCGTGGTGGATATCTTTGTGCAGAAGTGCAGGTGGTGGGTGTTTAATGAAACTGCTTCTGAACCGCCCACTGCTGGTGTCTGGAGAGAAATGTGCCACCAGCTCCAAGTCTAACTCATGAAGTGGGATTGCTGAGGAGTTTGTCCCTTTCCTGCCCTGCTCAAACAACACCTGCCCCTCGCGTGGCTTTTGGGAACACATTGGATGGTAACCATGGGTGTGCATCTTCGTTCAGCCATGGAAGCCTTTTTTAGCATAATCACAAGAACATGATGGCACATATCTGTCCTCTTCCGCTTTTTCGGGTGAAGCTAGGAGTGCCAACCCTCTGTGTTAAATAGCATTCTCCCTGCTGCAATGTCTTCATGCACAGGTTTATCTGATTTTCCTGCTGGGTATTTCCTTGGCAGTGTTCATTCCTGGTGCTGGCTGCGTCCCCCTGCAGGAGAGACAGACCCCACCAAGCTCATTAGGTGGCCTGGGTTGGTCTTGAGTATGTCTCCATATAAATGCACAGCATTACAGTTACTGTAATTATTATGCGAAGCATAGATTATTCTAGCATACAAGTGTGTTATGTATTGATTTACCATTGCTTTGAATCCAATTACATGAATATGCTTTATTAATGGACTTTGTCCATGCTTGAGATTAACTGTGGTGCTGGATTTGCAAATGAAAGAATTGAAATTCATGTTGTCCATATTAATTACTTGCACGCTGCTGGCCTTCTTGGCAAGCCATTAGAAGCAGTGGAAACCTTTATTTTTATTCCATTCCCGTTGCTCTGTCTTAAGTAAGAAAATGAGTTTGGTGCTGTGGGACATGGTTGTTTTTCTGCTTTGCTGGAGGCCTCTTTTAACTGTTAAGGAGGTACCAAGTGTAGAAGGAGGTTTCATCCTTGTTGTGGAACTGTTGTTAACCCAGGGTAAGTCTCAATGCAGAAGAGGGGCAGGGAAGTTTTATGTCAATGTCAAGTTCAACCCTATTTTATTATCTCTTGCTTTGAGCTAAAATCTATATGCATCTTTTTCCCTCTGAAGTTTTACAGTGCGTCGGAGAGGTGTTTGGTGGGCTTAGGGTAGTGCCACTGGTGCATGTCAGTGTCTTCCCTTGCTGCTACTATCCAAGTCTTTTTCTGTCCCTGCTGTCCTCTCACCCAGGCCTCTGCAGGGGTATAAATGGCACCAAAAAAGGCTTAAGCTGTTATTATTGGAGTCAGCTGCAATTTGTTCATTTAAATGATCTTTTTGTAATGTTCATATTGTTCTGTGGCAGACAGTTTAAAGAGTTAATTGAATATTTCTCTCGTTCAAAGATGTCTTAAATTACTTCCCTTCAATAACCTACTCTGGAAAAGAGCTGTGTGGAGGAATCGTTGATGCTTATTTTTACTAACGCCTGTATCAATAGGATCTTAGGTTTTATTCTAGCACCTATCTGCTTTGAAGGATTCCAAAGCTATTGTTGAAGCATTTGTATAGTCTTCCACTGCTGAAATCCAGTCCCTTTGATGTAGAGCTTAGTATTCATTGAGCGGTAACGATGAGTCCCTCCATAGCTAATGCAATAATAATCAACTCAGGGCTTGGAAGTGAAACCAGGTTTTAGATAGCAGTTATTGGATTGCAGGCTCTTATTGTATGTGCAGTAAGGGATTGATTTCTTTTGGGCACTGGGGCAGGGGGCGGTCCAGGAGGCTTCCCAGTGATACAGTAACATCATTATCCATGCTGCAGGTCGAGCATGACGTTGTCTGGGAATTTCAGTACTTGGGGATGATGTGGGAGTGCTTCCTGGTGGCTTTTGTACCTGTCTGTGTGCTCAGCAGAGCTGTACATCACAACAAAATCCTGTATCAGATAGGTGAGGGTAATCCCCACTGCAGCACTGCTAACACAGGCCTGATTGATCCCCTGAAATTCTCAAGTTTCTTTTTCCATCGCTATATTGCAACAATTCTCCTGGCTGAGGAGAGGAGGTGAGATCTTCAGAAAACGGCTTTTTGAATGGGTAGAAAAGCAAATGTGACTTTTCAGCCATGCAGTTCCTTCTGTACTTGGCTGTGTTGGGATCCCCTTCTCTTGGGAGCAGCTGGTTACACTGTGCTCAGAGAGAGAGGGCTTTTCACCTGGCAGGTCGGATTTCACTGCTGTACATCAGGAGGAGACCTGTGCTGACCTCCTCCTGAAATCTCTCATGGTGGCAGCTGCTGGAAACAGGAGATGGGGCTCAAGTGGGCCAAGGCAATAAATCCTGCTTTCCTGCTAACCAGAGGCTGTTTCAGCAGAATTAATGTCAGAGCCAGGCAGCTCATGCTGTGTTGCGTTAATCTGTGAAGTGAGGGCAACTTGGAGAAAGTGGCTGGATTAGAGCAGGGAAGAGTGATAGGTGAGGATTCGTGTTCTGTCATCTCTTCTGTTTAGAAAAGAGAATGGTCTCCAGTGCAGGACCAGGTGAGGCTGGCTTTCCTGCAGGCTTGTCTTGTTGTCCATCACATTAGCCAAACCTCAGCTTTGGGAAAACCCAGCTGCTGCCAGTGTCCTCCTTGAGGTCCCAGCTGGGCAACCCTGACAGCAACTGTGGACCATCTGGCCCAGCTGCGGAACATCTGTCCTGTCCATCCATCTGCTGCCATGTAGGATGCGCTGCACCCAAGTCCTGACGTTTCCCTTACTGGAATCTCTTCCTTCCCCTGATACCAATTCCCCAAAACTTATAGGATCTTAATTACCTTGAAGACTTTTGCCCCTTTGCCATAGTTTAGTGAGACTGGCTGACACACAGAGTTAACTGGGGAAGGACAGAGAGGTGAAAGGATGGACAAACAGCACAGTTGCTCAAGCCTTGTTGCCTTTTGGATTCATTATTGAGGTTGAGCCACCTGAGTCAATACTTTTGGTCTTTTTTTTCTTAGTGTATCCCTTAGCAGAGATGTGTGAGGGATATGTAAAGCAAGGGTGTTTGGCTGATTACTGTTAATGAAATGCAGTTTGTGTGGGTGGGGGATAAGGAGCAGATTGCACGAAGTGCTTGTAGACTCGGTGTCGCTTCAAGAACTCTCATCAATTGCAGCGTGTGCAGGAAGAGTGGTCTGTAATTTCAAGCAGGGGAAGGCGTGTGATTGTAAATTCTGCTCTTGT
Organism: Thinocorus orbignyianus; assembly: GCA_013400375.1. NCBI lineage: Eukaryota > Metazoa > Chordata > Aves > Ciconiiformes > Thinocoridae > Thinocorus > Thinocorus orbignyianus. The sequence goes on from VXBW01002930.1 coordinate 60,696, forward strand.
ATCAGGAATCATTCACTTACTGTATGCCCAGACACTGGGGCGGTCTCTCACAGGCAGTGGAAATTATGAAGAGGAGTGATTCCTCCCCGTCTGACAGTGTTGTCTTCTATTTGGAAACCTCTTCCCCTTTCTTGCAAGGATCTTGGTACTGCCTTTTTTATTGTTGCTCTTTATGTAAATATTTATTCTAAAGATGTGTGTGTGTGTGCGTGTGTATAGTGCATGTGAACACAACATGGTATAATACTGCATGCACAAATAAAATTCTTTAGTGCCCATAAGGCATCTACTGTCACCTTCCAAGGATGAGAGTTGTTTGAGCACCCAGTTACCCCCAACAAAACAGTGGGGGCCTAAAGCAAGACTTAAAAACATCACTAGTATTGACGGATGATCAGCTGCAAAACAGATGGGGCTGTTCTTTGGCTAGAAGAGTGGGTACGAAAGGCAAGCAGAGCTCTGTGCTTGCTGTGTTGGAAAGCAAAGGTCAGAACAGTATGAGTGGGATTTTCCTGCTCCAGTTGCCTAAACGTTATGTGTCTAGGATAAGCTAATTAGAGGGGCTTTTCTTGGCAGATAACTAATAGAGACAGCCACATCCAGAGACTGACTCAGCCCAGCTGCCCTAGTATAGGATGAATCACCATCTTCATGTGAATTGACAGTAGACTGAGCTTAGGTGACAAGCCTGAATCCTTACCTGACAGGAGATGAGATGCATCCTGTCCTGTAACTCCATTTTCCGACAGAGATCTCGGGGACTTTTTGTGAGGGAAAATAAGTATTCTTTTTTTTTTTTTTTTGCATGCAGGTTGGCAGGTGGAGAGCTGTGTAGCCTTTGTCCTGGGGATCAGCCACTGACCCGTGCTGGGGCAGGAGTTCATGTGCAACCCCTACTGCTTTTCATAGTTAAAAACACTCATCACAGAGAAAAATGAATGATAAATTGAAGTTCTGCTTCTGACCTGTGGTTTGGATGCTCCAGTGAGCATCTGGGTTGCTCCAGCAAGCTCTTAGAGCAGACACACGAGGAAAGAAATGGCAGATGTTTGATTCAATTTGTCATATTTTCTTTTAATGCTTCACTGCGGAGTTGTTAATGGGAGTTCCAGCAGCAAGAGCGGAGTTAATAGGTTGGGTGTCTTGCTGGGTTGATGCATTAACCTTTTTATTTGGATTTTAGCCATGTAATGTGGTGGGCTATGGGTGGAGTAGTCTGGCAGGAGGTGAGGAGGCCGTGAGAGAGGTCCTTCGGTGTTTGCAGTTGGCTATTGGCAAACTGGAGGGACTGGTGTGTTTGCTCACAGCCTCCTCCATGTCTTGCCCTTGGACCTACAGCTTTTTCTGCCCATGTCTTTCCTTTGTAGGAGGAAAACTGGGGGGTTTCAGTCTCCCTGGGAGCGTTTTGGTGCAGAGCAAAAGAGGTTCTTGCACCTAAGGGCCGAGACTGAGGTTGCTGTTGTCACCCATCCATCTGGAGAGCAGGAGGAAAAAGTAGCAAGTCCCGCCAGAAGCCATCTGGTGCAGGCTCTGCATGGCCAGCAGGATTCTGTCTTGGGGCTGGAACTCCAGCTGGAGCAAGGGCCCCAGACTGATGCACCAGGTTGGTTGGGAAACTGGGATGAGGACATCTCCCACTGGCTTAGAAGGGGTGAATGATCATCTTGTGAGCTTAAGACTAGTCCTTGTGTCAAAGGCAGTGATGAATCTAAATCTTTTTAATTGTTCAAAGGAAGACCTGAAGTCAACCTTTCCCAAATAACGTTTCCAAGCTTTTTCTATACTGGGATGCCACTGTAAATCAAAATGGGATGGGTAGCTGAAGCTATCTATTCTTGTTAAATATCCACAGGCGCTTTTCTGAAGAAGTCTGTTAGCTGTGGTCTGGCCACACTCCAATTGGGGTAATTGCGTTTGCCTCGCAGTTTAAAATAAACGCAGCGCATTCTTCTGCAAATCTCTTATTCACAGTTGTTTATTATATGGATGGCAGCATCATATCTCTGCCCATTAATCTCAGAGTTTCTTTAATTTCAGCCTCCTGGAGGGGGTTCAAGCTGCCACCATTTGTTATTTGAGTCAATCTACCAGGGAGATGTTTATTTCTTCCCTGAAACATTGATTCTTTTCTCTAACTTCACCCTCACTTGAGGCTTGAATGAGCAATTGTTGGTTCCAAACCAATATTTACTCTCTTGAACAGAAAATATCCCACATATTTAAACTCTATTTTTGCATCATTCTGGTGAATTAGACATTAGAAATTTGCAGTAGCAATTGTTGGTTTGTTTGGAGGTTTTCAAGGTGCCTTCTGCGATGCACCATCCACATACGCTGTTCCCACCACTGACTCCCATCACAGCCAACCCATGTGTGGCTGCCAACTGCTGCCTGCCCTTGGACATAATCAGGTTGTTGAGATCTGGGTCGTTTTTTTCCTGAAACGTGTTGTAAAGTCATTACCTTTCAGATGCTTTACTCTTCTCTGAACCCATGAAATCGGTTCATGTGTTAAAAGGCTGTTTGGGGAAGAGAAGGAGAAGGAGAAGGTGGATGGACTGTGTCTATTTCAGCTTTGTTTCCTTAGGATACTCAGTTAAGAACACATGCTATTTATAGCATGTGTAAAACACCTTATTGTGATGATTTGTAGATGACTAGGGCTACTGGGCTGCAATAAATGCACCGGGCAGATTAACTTTGTAGCAGTGAGCTTCCACATTGCATAGTCTTATCTCCTAGGAAAGTAAAGCAGCACCAAACTTACTAGTTGTGAAGCAAATGCTGGAGGGCTCATCACGTGCAAAAGAGGTGGCCAACCATGGCTACTGCAGCTGGCAAATCCATAAACATCAAGTTTTACAGTGGCTTGCTAACCTCGTAAGCCAACCAGATGTTGAAGGACTTGTGATGGAGTCCAACATCCTAAGGATTAAAGACAAGAAATGTTTTGTTTGCTTGTTTTCAAGGGGCTACTTCCCAGGAGATGGGGTTTGAGCAGCTAAATGTGTCCTCCATCAAGAAAACCAACCCCATAGCCTCTGAGCAACCCACACTGTGCTCACTGTTGAGTCACGTCTCACATGTCTGTCTCTCTGAGCTGACCTTACCACATTGCTAATGCTCACCTCATGAAATCATTTTCTTCCCAGATAAGTTGCTGCAGATGATTGATTGCACACAATATTAATCCTTCTCTTCCTTCATGCCCGACCCTTGTTTATAATACCAACCTCTCTGCTTGGAAATTCATTATGCTGCCCTGGCCATTAGTGGAGATAAGAAACAGTTTTGGAAGAGATGCTGGCCAAAATAGCAGCTGTCAGTATATTTAAGAGTAGCCGTGATTGCAGAAGCTCAGGGTGATATTTTACACAGTAACCTCATTTGAGCAGCCAGTAACTGCATTTGCTTCCATGTTAATGAAAGCAGCCGCAGCATAACCTGCTTTCTTCTATGACTTCTTACGTGAACCTGCTGAATTTTCTTCTAATTGCAATTCAATTTTCAGTGATAAATAGTTTAATAAGTGAAAATGGGCTTGACTTCCGTTGTTTATGGTTCCGTGAGGCTTAGGAGATCATTACATGGTGCTGCATCTCATGGAAACACAACTCGGAGCTTCCAAAGGCTGTTGCTCAACTGGTGGCTGTCATCATGGTGCTGGGTTTTTTGACAGGTGGCAGAAAGGGAAGAACAAGTTGTTTCACCTGGCACTAGGGATAGATAAGTTGGGGGTACAGCTTCTAAATGCCTTGCATTTGTTTTTCCTTTTTCACTGGGATAACAGTATTGTTTGAGTAGTGTGGGCCTGGGGAAGTCATAGAATCATAGAATGGTTAGAGTTGGAAGGGACCTTAAAGATCATCAAGTTCCAACCCCCCTGCCATGGGCAGGGACACCTCTCCCTAGAGCAGGTTGCTCCAAGCCCCATCCAGCCTGGCCTTGAACCCCTCCAGGGATGGGGCATCAACAACTTCCCTGGGCAACCTGTTCCAGTGCCTCACCACCCTCACAGTAAAGAACTTCTTCCTAATATCTAATCTAAATCTCCCCTCTTCCAATTTAAAACCATTACCCCTCGTCCTGNCCTGGGATTGCCACGTCCCAAGTCAGTGGTGAGCTCCAAGGTTGGGCTGGGTTTTGGGGCTGGTGTTTGCAAAAGGGACCCAGCTTGAAGAGAGCATCTAGCACAGCATCAGCTCTGTGGGGCAACCAACCTGACTGTGCCTGGGATCTCACCTGGCTAGGTGTTCTTCCAAAATAATTGGGTTTTCTTATGCCTCTCATGGCTGTGGCTGGAAAGTTTCTATTGCTGGCTGCTGTGGAGGGAGGCATTGCATTTTTCTGTTGGGCTTCTTTGATTTAAATTTCTAATTCCTTCACGTTTTTGTTTAATTTTTTTCTTGTGGTTTGGGTTTTGGTATGGTTTTTTTTTTTTTTTGGGGTTTTTTTTTGTGTGTGGGGGGGGGTTTGGTTTTTTTTTTTTTTTGGGGTTTTTTTTTGTGTGTGTGGGATGAGTTTGGTTTGCTGTTGTTTTTTTTTTAATTATTATTATTCTAATAAATTTGGATTGCTAAATTTGCAGAAGTCTCCTTCTGTGGAGGCTGAATGCAACTAGTTGGAGGCAGGAAGCTTTCCTTCCAGTGGGTAAGCCATCCCCAAGGACTGGTGAGTGGTTTGACTCTCTCTTGGCCTCCCAAAGCTGGAAACAAATCAGATAAATTGCAGGAAGGTCGTGAGTGACGGCAGGGAGGATGTGCAGCAAAATGAAATTGAGCAAGAGCCCTACTTTTCCACTTAGTCCCAAAGCATTCTCCTCTCCCTGCTCCTTAGTCTTGCCTGTCAAAGCAAGACTTCAGCTGATGTGCTGAGGGACAGCAGCTTCTTCCCCAGTGCTTTTTGATCCACTTGCAGCCTTCGGGTTGCTTTCAGTCAGTTCTGCGTTCCTGATTTTTCTCTGCTTGTTTTGTGTCATTAATCCCAAATCCTGCTCAAGTCTGCTCCAGCTGCCTCGTGTGGGCAGACGTGTTGTTGAACGTGCTGCTCTGAAACATCCTCTTGGCCTCCTCGTGCCAGTGCCCATGGGGGTGTTGAGACTCAAAGGTGGTTCAGGGTTGCTGAGATGTTCCCCTTCTCCCACCACACATGCACAAACCATCTCAGCACGGTACAGAATTTTGGGTGCACGCTAGAAAAACACCCCTCCAGCCTACACCAAGAAAGCCGTGGTCCTGCCTGGCTTGTAAATACCATCATTTTAAGCCCTTATGCCCTTCCCATTTGAAAGTTGTGCTTGCTATCCAGGTAAAGGTCCCCTAGGATCAGGGAATGTGCTGAAAAAACACCCAAGTGACTTGAGCCAGATGCTGGGCGTTTTCTCCAAAGCTTGCGATTCGTGATTTGCTGCTGACAGCATGAACTGGTGTTAAGTTATTAAATTGCAGATGAGTTCATCACTTGGCCTCGAAAGAGTTTCAGCCTTGAGTGGCTTTAAAATATTACATGTGGTGGAAAAGAGACAATGCTGGTGTGGCAGAGAGGTTTAGGGAGCAGCTGAGAAAGACATCTGTGCATTAAAAAAAATGTGTACCAGGAGGGAGGAGGGAATACTTCATGTGAAAAATGTGAGCCTCTTCAGGAGAGAGGAGGAGAAAATGCTCTGATTTATTGGTTCTACATTTTAATTTTAGTTTAAGAGAAAATTGTCAGAGTTTTGAGATGCTTAAAGATGCTAAGCCTGATTTGATCCTCAAGGATCCCTGTGTGCTGAGAGCTGTGTGTGCAGGATTACACCTACTGAGCCCTAAAACTGTCTCCTTTGTTAGTGTGTGGTGTTTCCCTGCGATGCCATATGGCGTGGGCCCAGAACCATCTCTGCTTGATGTTTGCTCAATCCTAATGTTGAGCTCTACCAGGCTGGGAAGGCAACATCCAAGATGCTGTTAGGAGAGGTGTTTCTCTCCCTGAAAGAGTGGGATTTTCCTTTGGGGATCTCCTTGCTCAATTTCTATTTCTCCCTTTTTTTTTCCCTTTAACTCTTGCAAAGGAACCTGAGCTCCTGAACCCACCCAGTCACTTGTGCAATGCCAAAATACATGAGGATGAAGATGGTCTTGAATGAGAGAAATAGCTTTCCCAGCCTAATTAAACCTGATGGGGCTGGAGCAGCCTTGGTGGGCAGGCTTGGCTGTCACAACGTTGCTCCTGGGGAGCAAAGCGCACGCCCTCATCGTAATTCTACATCTCAACACTGGGATTAATCCATTTGTTTTTCAAGTGCAAGCTTGGCAGAAGCCGTAAGATAGATCATAAGTCGTTTCAGCCACTTTATTTTTCAAACTAGGTGTGTTTGCAATCAGTGGACGTGTTGGGTGGTTGGGGTTTGTGGCCGGTTGGATTTGTTGCTTTGAGGCTTTTTTTGGTGTTCCTGGCGAGGGAGAAGAGCCCCTCTTGTGTGGGTTTTTTAACTGCCTTGGTTTGGCTCTTTTTCATTAAATGGCCTGATTGCAGTCAAAGAGTCAGCAAAGTGTCATCTCAGTCACTGCTATGGTGATGCCCCTAAAAATAATGAGGAAACCAGGATGATGAAGACTTGCCACCTCTTTTGTGGCGAGAGCTGTAATTGCACACAATGTGAGATCTGTCTGGCTGCTACAGCCAGTGTCTTAAGATGAAATAGATTACTTTTTATAGTGAAGATGATTGTTTTCAGCCTGTCTGAAGTCATAGAGCACCAGCACCCACAACCAATGTACCTTCCTATGTGGTTCACTGGGGACGGAGCTTCTCTGAGCTCAGGACAGGCTCCAATTTGTTGCAGGGTGCCAAGTTGTTACTGGCTTGGGTTCGCTGTGTTAAAACACTGGGGGGAGGAGAAAGGGAACTTTTTCATGTAAATTATTAGCAAATTGTGTGTGTGGCTGTCAACAGTGAGTTGCAAACTGTGACCCTGGAGCAGCCGAATGCGGGGACATCAGCCAGAGGAAGGCTGTCTCAGTGGGCTTTCTGATCGAGTTGCAGAGTGGTGCCAGGACCTGGGGGACGGTCCCCACACTCGGTTACATGTTTCTGTCCCCATCTGTGTCTTATGTCTGACAGGGATCATGGATTTCTGAGAGTTGAAGCTCCTGAATTCTATTTCTGTTCTTCTGCCTTGTCTTTATCCATCTGTGTATGTACAAAGGGAGGTTACTCAGGTCCGCAGGTCTGTGATTATCTTCTTTTCCCCTTTTTTGAAAATAATTTTTAGACCATGTAGAGCTACTTTCTTACTGCTATGTTGATTTTTTTGATTTCCTACAACAGCAGCTATATCCAGCCCTACTGCACTTGTACTTGTTTGTGCAAAATACTGAGAGGGCTGGGAGCTGTGCTGCTGTGACATGTATTTGAGATGGGCTCCTTTCTCACATCTGCAGGGCTTTACATCTCACTGAGCTGCTCTGCTCAGCCCTTTAAGGGAGATAATGCCTCTGTGTGATGTCTTCCTTTTAAATGCATCATAAGTAATTGTGGTTGTGGGTGATAAGTGCAATTTGTGTTTGTGAGATGCTCTAATGTCCTCACGTGGCAAGTTCTGCAGAAGTGCAAAGTGTTCAATAAATAACAAGTTTTTAGTCAAAACTGTACATGAAAAGAGAGTCAGGAAGGCTGCTCTTTGCAGGATGATGGTGAATAAGATTGTCCCAGCTCTGTGCTGTGCGTCTGGCACTTTTCATTACTTTTTTTTTGAGAATCCCACATGGCACCTTCCTGTTACTGCCACCTTACAAAGAACTTGTTATACTTCCCCAGCTCCCCTCAACAGCATCCCCTGCCTTTGGGGTCCCCTCGTGGATTTCATCCCTGTAGCTGATTGGGATTCCCCAAGAAGAGGACCGGAGCACCAAATGCTTTCCCCTTTTGTGCATGTTTCTTTCACTGGTCATTCCTTCTTCACCTGAAACTTCCATCTCATTTTTGCAGCTCAGCTCTTCTCAGCCTCAACTTCTCTGTAGAACTGGAGAGTTCGGTTTGATAGCACCACGATTAATCCCTGGGAGTGCTGCCATTGCTGGGCGGCAGACCGTTTCACCCCCAGAGACATGAATGTTTTCAGACATCACAAAACTCTTCATGCCAGATGCCACCAGCCACATAGGAGGAGGACTTGGCATTTGATGTAGTTATGGATAAGTCTCTCCAGCCTGACTGTTCTCAGTGGTCAGAAGTAGTTTTCCCTCAATTCTAGTAGAGATACAGATATGAGGATTTCACCATAGCCTGATTTTTCATGGATAATTGTAGCGATTCCTCGTTTGTGCTGTGTTTTGGTTCAGGAAGTGGGAGCAGACACTCAGAGCTGGGCCAGCCCACCAGCTTACAAACCCAGCTCCCATTGCCAGTAAGGGCTTTAAGGACGAGAGATTGTGGCTTTCTACACAAATGTTTGCACTGGAATGATGCTGGTGGTCAGTTCTTCCTTACCAAGTAACATCTCCAGTATTTAGTGGTGGCTGTCAAACAACCACTTCTATGTTGTTTTGGTAGCGTAGGGGCTCTATTTTGCTAAAGCACATGGCAGGGTGGCAGGCAGGTCTCAGCCTGGGTATGCTCCTGCCCACTGAGTCTTGTAGAGATCATCTGGAAAGTAAATGCCTTGGGGTAGTTGTGGTGGTGTCTCTGCTATGGGAAGGTGGATGCAACACCCAATGGAGAGATGAATTTCCTGAAATGCAGTAGAACCCATAGGTCTTATTTTTCCAAAATCCCACCTGTGTCAAGTAAAGGAGGTTACTTCAGGGCTTCACTCTTCGAAAGTGAAAGCAGGCCTTTGAAGAGAAATACAAAGTATCTTATTCTTGTCAAAAATAAAAGGCAAAAGAGAAATGGCTTGCTTAAGCTCGCCCAGTAAGGCAGGGCTGGAAAATGAGCCAGTTCTCCTGGACCTCTGCTGGACAGGACCTGTGAGGCACTTCTCCTTGATGTACTGGCTCTAGCCATCCTATAGGGTGGCTGGTGGACCTCACTGCTATGTGTGTTCATCTGAGAGGAGTACTGTCCTGTGCCCTAATTGGCTACTGCTGAGGAACAAAACATACTGGAGATAAAATACTCAAAGTAAGAGGAATACACTATATATAAACCTACTCCTCCTTGTCCCTCTGCACTAACATATTTCATATAATGATGAGTTCTCTGCCAAAATTCCTCAAATTATTATGTCTAAGCATTGAAAAATCAGAGAAAATAGTCTTGGAGAGGATCTCAAGAGGCCTGATCCATCCCTAGGGCAGGATCAGCTCCATCTGAACTGTTCGTGACACATCCCTGTCCAGTTTCCAACAGCAGAGCCTCCACCCCTTCCCCAGGCAATCTAGTCCAGCACTTCACTCTTCACACCCCCCAATTTATCCCCCTCTTTCCCTTGCTGCAATTTTAGGATCATTCTATCCTCCCTATGCACAGCAGGCCCGGAGCACATCTATGCTATATTTATTCTCCAGTTCCAGTTTCATGCTGATCAAGCTGTCATGTTCTCTGGAGTCCTCTGATTTTACCTTGTTGCAAGCATCCTCTTTGCTGGGTGGGTTTATGGTTTGTGAGAGACACTGGAGTGTTCATCCTGAAGCCCTAAAGTCTCTTTGCAGAGCAGAGAGAGCACAGGGGTGCAACTTTTCCCAGGGTGATGTGCTCATGTGTCCCTTCCTTGTGTTGGGTTGTGGTGGTGATTGCTTTTTTCTTGGCTTCTTCATAGGGACCACCAATGTGGGATAATTTTAAAATCCATGCTAGCACTGTTTTTTGTAGCACATCTAATATTGCTCATTTTCTCTGTTTTCTGCAGGATTTAGGAATGGAGTCAACCTCTCTGGATGACGTCCTTTATCGGTACGCCAGCTTTCGAAACTTGGTGGATCCAATCACTCATGACTTGATCATCAGCCTTGCTAGATACATCCACTGCCCCAAACCGGTATGTACCATGGTCTCATCACACCTCCGAAACCGTGCTGGCTTGGGAAACCTCTCTGCTTGGAGTATGGAGCTTCTCCCTGAGTGTCAGGGAAAAAGCTTCCCCGTTACTGCTGTGCTTGTGTATGTTTGGAACACGAGGACCTGCTTGGAGATCATGCTTTGATTGCACAGTATTGGGCTTTCTAACTGACCAAGTGACATTCACCTAATGTTACTGTTTTGGGTGTTAGTGCTTTCTTTTGACAGTGATTTCTGTTTGCTAACACTTCGTATTTCTGTGTTAAAGACCTTACCCCATCAGGAATGCTTTCTGCCTCACAAGGATAACAAAGCGTTCCTTGCCCTTGTGCGATATTTATCATGACTCTAAATGATGAGAGAGTCCTTGGCTCTACCTTCAAGGCCAGCTTCCCAAAAAAACACAACCTCCACGGGATGCTGTTTGGGTTCAGACATCAGCAGGTTCCTCTGTGAGCGCTGCTCCAGGCAGATGTGGGCTTATAAAATGCTCAGCCCAAGTTTGCTCACTGGCAGCTCACTGCTGCTAGCATCAGGGCTTTTGAAAATCCCAGGCTGGCTCTCTCCCTTCTCTTCCACAGTGAATGTGACTTTGTGTGGTGGCCACTGGCTGTTTGGAAAATTAAGGTTTCTTTCCCTGGGCTTTTTTTTAAATAAGCAATATTGTCTGTGTCTGATTCACAGAGCAGCATAGGCTTAGAAAGGTATGAAATGTCTCATCTCTCAAAACATGCTGGATGATGAGGAAAAAGGGATGGGAAACAAGACCAAAAGCTACCAGACATTGATCACAGAAGATGTAGGTGGCATCAGATCTCTGGGGATTTTTGATCTCTTAGTCCTCCTATGCTGCAGTTCCCTACCAGTAATTTTTGAGAGGATGGCACAACTGCACTAAATTAGTGTGATGTGTCCTGGCACTACAATCATGGTGACGTATTGTGCACCAAAGGTGAATTGGTTGCAAACATCTAAGATGTCTGTGTCCCCTGAAAGATGCGTTTCTTCTTCTGCAAAGCGCCATGCAGATTGTAGGGGGAGCAGGAACTGTAGTTGTTGGTGTTTCCTTGGCTCTTCTTGAAACTCCCATTAATGAGCTTCCTCCTAAAGCAACATTCCTGGCTGTGTTTCATCTTGTCTGATACAGGTCAAAGTGTGGTGGGGGAGCTGAAGGCTCATCTACAGTGGTTGGGTTTTTCTTCTCCCATGCACATTGCTTGTTAGGAATTAAAGTTACATTTAAAACAAATTATGGGAATTGTAGGAAGAGACTGAGTGATGATTTTTCTTGTGCGTGGTAAGCCCAAAGGAGGGTTTGCAGAGCTTCCTGGTGAGATGTCTTCATTGTAACAGCTTCCTTGAGAGTGTGGGAGCTGTGTGGCTTCCCTGAACTTGCTGTCTGGAACCAATAAGCTACCAAAAAGTTCACTTTGAGCAAAAAGGAAGCCTTTCCACCCCCTTAACCTGTGTTTGGCTCTGATCATGCTTGCAGATGTGATGGAGCTCTGTTTGAGGGCCACCAGAAACTGCTTCCCAGGCCACGTTATTCCCAGCACTCTCGTTCTTTGTCCCCCAAAGTCCTCCCATTCCTTTTTGTCTTTGGGAAAGAGCTGCCTGGAGCAGTGCCATGGCATCAATCATCCAGGTTCATTACTGCATGTAAGACTTCATACACTGACGTAACCTGGAGTGCTGAGGAGAGGTGCAAATGCCCCAGGCAGGTTGTGTATCTGAGCTCTGTGGGTCCATCTCCTGTGACGTGGAGGGGTGTAGCCCTTCCTGCAGTCCTTCTGGAGGTCAGCACCACCAATGTCCTAGCCACATCTCAGAGGGGACATCTGAGCCAGCCCCAGCCCCTATTGGAGATCACACGATGAACCCCAGATACTTTTTGGGTGTTCCTGGGGGGAATGTTTGTATCTCCCAGCAGGTCCATGTGAGCTCATCAGGCCACTGAACTTCTGCCAAAAGCACACTTATTGCACTCTGTATCCTTGGATTTTGTCGGGGAAGGGGGTGGTTTGTTTTTTCTGCCTGGAGACAGCAAACTCAGAGCTAGCTCATTTGTTCTCATCTCTGCTGCTGAACTGTAAGGCATTTACCCATCCTGTGCCTCTTTTTGATTTGCACGTGGCATTTTTAAGCTCTTCTTGGGAAGGGACCGTCTGTAGGTGTGATGTGCCCAGTGCCGTGGGGCTAGAGTTTGACCTAGGACCTGCAGGCATTGCTCTCCTGTACTTACTGCTAAAAAGGGGTCTTTAATTTCATGTAAGAGTGTATGAAGGAATAGAGTCGTTCACTGCTGTTTCTTGTGGATGTTTTACTTAATAGGAGCCTCCACCACAATTTAAAAATGAGGGAAATTGCATTTTGTCTTTTTTTTGAAATGTTTAAAGATTCCTTTGATTTTGCTGAGGAAAAGATGTGGTGATGCTTGAGATGTGTCTACCTGGACTACCATGTGAAACTGGCTCTGGAAGTGCTTCATAAAACTCTCTACACTCAGTAAACAGTGTTGGGCAGGGTGGAGTGAGTGCAGCAGTATGCAGACATGGTTTGGAGACATCAAGGACCCATACCTCCATATCCAGACCAAGGATGGATGTCCCGTGTGTGTCCTATGGTGTGAGCTCAAGATGCAAACCCATACAAAGGATACCAATATATCCTTTCCCTTTCCTTATGGAGAAAAAGATCCTTTCCTCTCTCCTCCCCCATGGGGCGATGAGATGGGAAACTGAAGAAACCGATTTTGATGGGCCTGTTTCCAGACAGAGAGGCCCTGTTCCCCCGCTGAGGTTACCCTTTTCCAGAGTGTCGTGACTAAGCTGATTTCTCCTCCACGTTTTGCCCTGGGAGATGAACAAGCCGTGGCCAAATGTGCGCTCTGTGCTGCTCGTAAAAATAACCTGAGGCTGCTGATGCAACGGCGAACTTCGCTGCTGCCCAATACCTGCTTTTGCATGTCTCCCTGCATGTTTCTTTTGGCATTAAATACTGTGAAGAAGTTAGAGCCAGTGTAAACATGGGATGCAAACTCCTAATACTGAGTCATGGGCTTCTAGCAAACCATGGTGGTAAAGGATACAATAGCAAACCGGAATAAATCAAGCCCATGCAGCACTGAGGCTGCTCTTCTGCATGAGATGCTGCCCAGTGGATGCACTTGGTCCTCTTCCCCTCCTTTGCACAGCTCAGGGCTTGCACCACACCATGCATTTGCTTTGATTCGATGGCTTCTCCGGGCCAGTGGTCCCTTACGACGCTGCAGTGGCTGGTGCTGGCAGGTGGCAAGTGATCGCATGGCAGCAGCAACAGCTGTATTGATACAGCAAAGAAAATATCACCGTATTCTGCTGAGTAAGGCGCTCCATCAGGGATCCTCAGGGGCTCACAAACAGTTGCCAAGCTCTGGAGCGTCTCTGGGAGGTTGATATGGGTATTGCCTTGCAGACAAAAGCAGGGACTGTGCAGGTGACAAGTCCAGCAGCAGCAGGGCTGTGCTGCAGCTCCTGGTCCATGACTGAGCCTCGCTTGGGCATTAGGTACCACCAGCTGTGCTTTAAACCCTCTCTTTTTTTTGGCAGCTCAGGGTGGTTGGTGAGAAGTCGTTTCATCCTGGTGTTTGGTTGTGATTTTCCAAGATGTTGATTTTCTTTATGTCCCCAAACCCCAGCATGTCTTAGTCACCTAGGTTATTTTCCAGCATCCATCCTCCTTTCCCCCAGACCTCTTTCTCTCCCTACAGTTTCTTTGTCAGAGACTTGGCAGCAGTGTACGAAAGCAGGAGAAAGCTCAGGGCCAGGAGTGTTGCAGAAGTTTGGGGTTTTGCTCTGCTTGCCAAAAGCATGCCATTGCGTCCCGTGGCACGAATATACATGGATATGGAGGTTGAAGCAATTGTGGACTTGCCCACCTCGGTAAAATGGGACAGATGGGGCTGACCTGGACTCTGGTCCCTATTAACCTGCTCTGTTAAATATGTGTTTGCTTGGAGTTCTGGGTTCTCGCTTTCCTCCTCCATACCGAAGAGAGCATTTCCCTGCTTTCTTTACATTTCTCTTTCCACTCAGCCTCTATTTATACCACCCTTAGCTTAAAGGTGACCCCTTGGTCTCTCCTCTGAGCTAAAATAAAAGTTGAATCGTTTTTCCGAGCTCTGTGTAAACACATTCTGGTCTGTATGGCCAGAAAAACGTTGGCTTGGGCTCTCCAACGTGGTTGTGGCTCAGTGCAGTTCAGGGGATGCTTATTCCAGCAAGTAAATTCAAACCAGAAGCAAGGCAAGAAATTTAACTTGTGCTGGAGGAGCCTGGAGAGCTCTGAATGAGCCTGAGCACAGAAATCATTTGGGTGAGCTTTCATATGGATGTCAGGATATGGCATGTAAAGGCCGGATCGTGTCTCTCTGGGCCATGCTGAGGTCCCGGTCTTTCCCAGGGTGCTTGTGTTCGGGTGACTTTTGCTAAAGAAACCAAGTGAAAACTCTTTTTCCTTATCACTTGGAAATCAGCTTTTGGATTTGGTCCCATCCCTGCTTACATGACTGAACTGAAGCTGGGTGTCTTGAGCACTCCTTCCTCGAGGGACCGTGCTGTGCCTGCAGCATGACCACACAGTGCCTCCAGAAATGCTGATGGAGCCGAGCGAGAGCAACTGCTCTGGCTCTAGCTGGGTTGCTGTCTGTTGGGGAAGGTTTCAGATCAAATAAATGCTGCCATTGCATGTGAATGTTGTGTTGAGCAATGCCTGTAGATGTGCTCTCTATATTTATCGCCTTGTGCAGCTATTTTAAACCTCTGAGTGTTTATTATGCCTTAGAAAGGGTGGTTTTGCTCTTCTGGAGACTCTCATATTGTGCAGCAAGTTTTCCAGTGTCAGTTCGAGGGGGTGTTTGCACAGGATCAAAGACATTTGAACAAGTGTTTTCTTCCCCATGGCCATGACCTTGGGCAAGTCTTTTATCTTCCTGCCTCTCTCCAGCCCCATGGAAGAGTGCCAGGCGGGTTCCTTGGAAAGCAGCTCAGCCCCAAGCACAACCCACAGCCACCCCTTGCCAGGGTAAGGAGGTATCAGTGTTGCTGGTGCTCTTGACTCGCAGGACAATCAATGTCTGTCTGTCCCCATGAATGGGAAAGGGGACAAAATGCTTTGGCAAAGCTGCGTGGTGTGGGACGGAGCTGCCCTGATCCCCTGTATCTTTCCTGCAGCCACTCAGGTTTCCAGTGGGAGTTGTTCCAGGCAAAGGAGCTGAGAACACAAACGCATAAGGAGCAAAGGGCCCCCGTAAAAAATTCACAGCTCTTTTTGCCAGCAGGAATATCTGGCCATAAACTATTGGAAAATTAAACCAGTTTCTTTTTCCATAGACTGAAGCAACGTGTGTGGATAACTGATGACCGTGATAGGGAGTGAGTCAGGCTTTCCTTCAGTTTGAGGACTTGTTGAACATGGTGTAAGCGCTGAGAGGAGCTGGGGGAAAAGAGAAAGTGAAGCCTTGGGCAAAGGCTGCTTTTTTCCCTCTTGTGACCTTGGGCTGTTTGATTGCACCAGCTTGTACGGTCCTGGGGATGTGCCCAGGTACTGTGGAACAGCTGGAGGTGTGAAAGCGCATACATCCCCTGAAGGCTGCCCAGAGTACATCGAAAGTGAGAGTTTTGGCTTTGCTCATCCCTAAGATGCTGCTTTCTGTGGAGGAAAAGCTTCCCTGCTGGTCAGTGGCTGGAGAAGGGCTGGCAGAGCAGCTTAGAAAAACCTCATCCCAAAGTTCAGCTTTGCCTGTACTTTCTTCTCTTGGTGCCTGCACCTCTTAGGCTGCAGCCCCATGAAGAAGTTGAGTGAAAGATGCGATATTGGCTGCACGTAGAGTGCTAGGTGGGGGCAAACATCTCAGCAAGAAAGCTGTGTACAGCAGATAATGTGTACAGCAGATAATGTGGTCCTGAGCTTCCCCACCAAAATTAATAGTGTTTCAACATGTATGGTGACAGCAATGTGTTAGGGAGGGCATTTAAAGACTCTTGTAATAGGTTGGTGTAGCTGGAGAGGTGACGTGCTGGGACTGGAAGTAGAACAGATTTTGCCATGAAGCTCTGGATAGAGTGAAGATTTATTTTCCGTTGTTCACTCCTGTGTCATTTGGAAATACGTGCTTAGCTGCATCCCTGGCTCAGATGTCTTTCCTGCATGAGCTCTGAATTGATCAGGTTTGCAGAATGGGTTTGATTATATGAATTGTCTCCCATGAAAACAAGAAAGTATAGAAAGAAAAAGTGAGTTTTTTGACCTGGATGAAATAATCTATTTATAACCCTTCTTCAGCCTTGTGATATATGGATTTAACTTGCAGCTGATGTTGGTTTTTTTGTGCCCTGCTTTTTAAAAACATGTTATTTCTGATGGAGCTGCATTGAAGCTAAAAGTAACATTTTTGCTGTTATTTACTGTCCTGTGTGCTAAAACAGTATTAATAAACTCAATTTATACAGGGCAAGTACAATCAGGTTATCATGACTGCCAGCTCAATGCCTGTATCCCTAAAAGAAGCACATAATTCAGCTCCTCCAACATGTGTTATTATTTGATCTTCATTGAAACTATCGTTCCAAGTTCCTGATGTCACACTCACTTTTCTAGCAGTGCGAGCTGAAATTACAGGTGTGAGGTGATGACACATCGAGGGATACTCAGGCTCAGTCTGTTGGGTGAGCTTCTCAGCCTCAACAAGTTTCTTACCTTTCCCTTTTGTGATTAGATGTGCAAGGAAAATGCATCTCACACATCTTTTTACAAAGCTCTCAAGATTCCAGATGCAAAGTGCTGTGAGCACTAAGTAGTGTTTGTTCTTTGCTGTAAGAAACATCATAAAAGGAAGCTGATTTATGAATGAAAACCCTCTAAGCCCCTAAATACTTAGTATAAAAGCAAAGGGGATGATGGAGATTTACTAAGTCAATTGTATACAGTATCAATGGCGCTTTTTTGCCTTTTTGGTTTTTTTTTTCTGGTCTTGCTCCAAGTGTGAAGATCACTCTTCATGGGTATTTAAGACATCTGCAATACATTAAAGTATCCTGCAGTATGAAACAGGCTGTGAAGCTCAGACCCTGCTAATGACACGTGAAGTTAGGAAACTTCATGTGTCATACCCTCTGCTCATCTCTTCTTTGCAAAAAGAGAGGTGCTCTCTAAAGGCCCTTTGTGCGAGCTAAAGCTGAGCAGAGTGCCTTGGAAACAGGAGAAAATTGCACTTTGCAGGTTTTTTTTTAATATTAAGGCTAAAAGGGAATAACTGTGAGGTCTAGATGGGCTGTGATGGCACCGCTCCTGGCGAATGTGTGGTTTCATCTGTGAAATGGGACTGCAGAGGGAGAGGGGATGAGCACTGTCTCAGCCTCCTTGCCCAAACCCCGTGTGATGTGAGGAAGCCCCTGCTGTCCTCGTCCCTCCCTGCCTGATGAACTTGCTCCCCAGTGCTCAGCTTGTTTGTTTGCCAGTGGGGATGTTGAGCAATTAATCACAGTCTGGTCTGTGGTGCTGTTCTGCTGGCATCTGTTTTTAAAACAATGCACCTCGCCTGCACAAGCAGGGAAGTGGCAGGATGCCACCTTTTATTTAAGCACACTTTTTGGTGTAGGAACCCAGAGAGAGTGTTCCTGTCCTTTAGAAAACAAAAACAAAAACCAAACAACAGCAAACAAAACATCAACATTAAAATGTCAGGTAGATTAACTATATTTCAAGTAATTTCAAGTAATAACACCTTATAAAAGATGCTAAATCTCTTCCCCCCCAGTGCCAGTGTCACGGCTGTAGGATGAGCTGGTCTGTATTTGTGCAAGGCACTGTAATTTTATTTTTTGTGTAGGGTTTGTCTGCCCTTAACCCCTGGGCTGCTTTGTCTTCCCTTCTCTGAGGCAGTATGTGATGGGATGACTCCCCTTTCTGGCTAGCTACTATCTCCTTTGGATGCATAAGTTGATTTATGAAAATTATAAACTACCTTAGCCATTTTATGGTCACTTTTATACCAGCTGTGTCTCCGAGGGAAATTCAGCTTGTGATGGAAGTTGAGCCTGTTCGGTAAAGAAGAGGCAGGCGTGGAGGAGCAGCCTGGGGAAGCCCACCCAGCACACCCTGTTATCGGTGCTGTAAAAAATTCCTTTGGATTAAAAAGTATTGAGATTTTTATGGGTTTGGGCTAAGGCCTGGCAGCATGTGCAACTCCTGTTGCAGTTTAGAGAGACAAAGAAGTCTTTCTCGTATTTCCAGCTACCTAACTGATACCATGTGGAGGTCAATGAATAGAGGATCTGTGATTTGAAAGTCTCTGAAATGCTGCAGCACAATTTGAGATGAAAGAGGCTGTATAAACACAAATGGTTATTGAATGAGCTGACTGAAGCTTTTCAAAAAAGAAAAAAAAAAGTCCAGTGTGGCTAGGGTGACTTTTATCAAACTTTAATCTTTTTATCTCTTTTGGGTTGTTTAAACCCAAACTCTCAATGCCGGCTGGCAGAATTGCCAGGCCCCTTGCTCAGTTCCCGTAATAATAATATGACCTTTCCTAACCACTGTGTAACCATCTGCAAACCCCTAAGTGCCGCAGGGTGGATTTTGCCGGCTTGGAGATGGATTTTGCAATGCCTTCAAAATGTCAGGTGCCACACGAGCCAACAAGTGATGGGCGAAGCGCTGCGTGCAGAGCCAAGCAGTTGAGAGTATCTTGGGTGACACCAGTGATGGGTGTCATCACACTGGTCAGAGCCAGAGCAGAAGATTAAAAAAAGAACTAGGACCAGGAAAAGACGTGCCACCGGTGGCCCCATCTTTTCTCAGAAGGCCAAGCACCCAAGATAAACTTCAGAACTGAATCCAAACCAGGAGAGAAGGGAGAAAGGGTGGAGGTTAGCACAAGTATTTTAATGCCAAAAAGAGAAGGAAAAGTTATGTGGCAGCATTTTGGAAGGATCTACCAGTTTCTTGGGTCAGGTGTTTCTTCCCTGCCTCCTTATTTCTCGTCCCCATTTCTTCTCCTCTAGAGAAAAAGCAACATAGGAGATGACACAGAGCCCTACTGACTCTGCTCTTGACACTCCCAGTGATGCTCCATGGCTGGACAGGGAAGAGCTCTTGCCTTGCTTCTTGGTGGCCTCTCCTTCATGGTGGGCAAGAAAAAGAACCGTAAGAGATGCTCTGCTGTTGGTCATGATGAGGAAGGTTCGTTTCTAGTGTCAGTGAAGTTTCTTGAAGAAGGGTCTACTGTTTGTCTTGCAGCAGCACTTGGGCCTCTACAGTTCTGCCCTGACATAAAAGAAGAAACTGCATCTTTACATGAGGTGCTTGGGGGTTTCAGGTTGTCTTCTTGGAAAATATTCTTTCCACCTACGCTATCTTCTGTGGTGAAGCCAGATCTTATCTGCCTCTTCTGTAAACCCTCAAGTCCGTTTAAGATACAGTTGTCACCTGCCTGCTCTGCTTCTCCGCCTGCAGACTGATACCAGCTTTCCAAGAGGGGTCAGAGGTTTTAGTCTCTGGATGAAAATGCTCTGAAATTTCAGAAAAGTCAGTCTGTTAATACAGCGATAAGGTTTGCTGCTCAGTCTTGTTGATGTGATAGAGACAGAGAGTGCATGAATATGGAGAGTATTTGAACAGAACCCTGTGTCTCTTATTTAAGAGTTCCCCTCCAAAAAATGTCATCAAAGAGGCACTGGTATGCAATCCATGCCACGAAACCAGTTTGGGTCAAGCAGGCTTTGTCTGATCCTGTCCCTTGCTCCCGGAGAATTGCAAGATGGGGGATATTGTTAGGAAAAACCCTGATGAAGGAGGATGAAGCACTGAAGCTGAACTGCTTTCACGAGAGCTGGCAAGGGCTGTAGTTCCCCTGATTAAATTTAAATCTTTTCTAAGGACCCTTCTGGCACAGCTGTGGCAGCCGAGATTTGTGTGTCATTGCACAGAAATACTGGTGCAAAGGCAAGTTCCCATCCCCGTTCCGAGCTGAGCATCCGGGACTGCCTGCCCTGCCACGCGCTTCACCTGCAGCCTCTCCCGTAACGCCAGCTAAGTGTCCCCAAGGGAAATGATGGATGAAGAAACCAGGTACCTCATTAAACAGTAACAACACACTTTATTGATGTTTTCTGAGTGTAATTGACATTTGAGTTCAGCTCATTTGGCTTTTAATCAGAACATAATTTACCACAAAGGAAGGAAGCGTATTGATTCCCTGCCTCCTCGTGAGAGCATTATTTATGTACCTTCAGCACTGAGGAGTGCGTGGTGGGGACCTCTCCCATGGTGCAGCTGGAGGGAAGAGCTGGGTGACTTGGGCACTTAGGCTGGAAACAGATATTAAAATACCCATCCATCTCACAGGTGTGTGAACACCAAGCAAATGGTCTGCTCACAGCGTGGATTTGCAGAAACGAATGGTTTAACAAGGAGAGTTTGAGGGTTTTTATAAGGAAGGGTGAACTCGCTGTTGATAGACCACTGCTGGCGGCTGAGGAATTGCCCAGCCGTGGATTATGGCCACGTCTGGCTTGGTTTAGGTAAAAAAGCCCCACTCACCATTTGTCAAGCTGAGTGTAAAAAGCTCTAATAGATATTAGGACCCAATCTCAGCTCTTCTGGGGCTGCAAGCAACTGGTACACCCATTTTTCAACCCTGACCACCGAAGGCTGTTAGTGCCCAGGATGCCCTGTTGAATCCCTGCTGCTCTCCTGCAAAGCACTGCTGGGGGATTTGGCTGTCTTGGAGTCTTGGAGGTGCTCTCACCAAATAGAGGAGATGTACCGGTGAGCAGCACTGCAGATTTGGGGTGGGTCATGACCCTGTGGGGTGCTGATGAGGCGAGAGAAGCCCCTCTCTCTGGTTCACCCCACATGCACGACGTGTCTTCCTTCCCCTGGGGATCACCAGCTGATTTCCCCTTCCTTTGCTGTCTCTTTTGTGCAAAAAGTAATAAAGAAATCTGACAGGTAGGGAAGTTAACCGGCAGGATTTTCAGTGATTGCTCTTCATAGATGACAAGGACTGTGATTTCTGGCCAAAGTCCAGCAAGCGATTATCTCACAGTTCGGGATATTTGGGGGATTTGGGTAAGAGCTTTATCCCACCCTTTCCATCTTCAAAGAGTTTTGCAAATCATTAGGTGATTTGCTAATACTCCCATTTTCTCTGTCACTTTCTTTTTTCTCCTTTCCATCCAGCTTTCCAGGAAATCCCTGGTACAGGTCTGTCTGCCTTGGTTGTTTTTGCAGCAGCTTGAAGCGACTGTGCTCCCTCAAGCCTCTCTGCATCCCAGAGCTGTTGCTGGGAGAGCTTGGCTGGAGTGCAGACACTGCTCTTGGCTGCTGCTTCATTACTGGAATCTTATCTTTTTCTCTTTACAAAAAGAAAAAAGATAAAATTCCCAGTTCTCTAATGCCTCTGAGGGTCCCACAGTGGTCAATGAGCTGAAGGCGAGTGTTGCTCTGAAGATTATGCCCTTGCTCTGGGATTCACGTTTCCGTGCCTGCCTGCAGCAGGGAACAACAGGGACCAACGTGAGGGGGTCGCTGCCACCCCTTCCCAGGCTCTTGTGTACGTCATGAGACTCCCAGGGGCTGAGAGCCCCCATGGAGTGACATAAATATTTGCTGTGGTATCCTGGGGACGCTCCTGGGCTCCTCCGACAGCAATAACAGGCTGGACTAGGGTTTGCTTCCCGTGGGATCCGGTGCGGTGCAGCTGAGACACAGGCTCTGTAGGAGGCTTGTTGGGCTGGGAAAATCTCTACGTGCTGCCCTACATCTGGGACATAAATAGCAGATGTAGGGCAGTAGGAATAATCTACTTCTGGTTTAACCCCAGGGTGGTAGGGGTACAAAAACCAGTGAGTGGTTCTTTCATTAAACAGCAAAAGTAGGTGCTGGGCACCAGTCTGTGGTTCCCCATGGGATGCCCTCTGGGAAACTCCAGCTTCTGCAGAGAGACTGGCCAGGGCAGGGTCTGGCTGAAGAGCCACATTTGCTCAAGGCAGGATGGTGGGAGGTGTCATGGACACCATGCAAAGCTCCATGTGCCCATCACTCTGCAGCACGCGTCTCCATCCTGTGTGCATCAGCCCCAAGCAGGGTCTGAGAGCCTGGAAAGCAAATAGAGGAGCCCCCCCTGGAGATGCAGTGGTTGCTACATCCTGGGGCCACGCGAGTAAGTAGAGACATCAGGTCTGTAGGTGATGGACAACATTGTTTGTCAAAACATGGGGGAGCTTTGCCTGCAGACTGCTCTTGGGCAGGGGCGGTGAGTGGTGGGGAATGGCTGAACCCCACTGGGTAGAGCTGCCCAGGGGTCCTGCGTCCCCCAGAACTCCCCAGTCAGTCCTCCCTGTCCGTGTGTGTAGGAGGATGGCAAGTGCCATCATCCACCAAATATACTGATTCCAGTAGACCTTAGAGGTTGGCGCCTCCGACCTCTCTTCTCATTTGCAGTCCGGCCAGTGCAGCACCTTGGGTGTTTTTCTGTCTTTGCTGTTCAGCTACAATGATTAACGTATGAGTTGGTTGTTTGCTGGCATATTTCCAGGGTAATGAGTGGCTCTTCTGAATTTTTAGCTGCTTGCTTTGTTTTACAATAGCTCCCTGCGTCTATCAGAAGGATACAGATGCATTTGTCATTAAAAGCATGGTCTGGTGACCCTTCCAGGAATTAATGCTGCCATCTAAATGGCCTTCCCATCAGTGACTTTGTTTATAGCACTGAAGTGGGTCCAATTTATTTGGCTGAGGATCTTACAGTGTAGATCAGGAGCACATGTTGGAGTGGTGTTGCTCCAAAGCCTCCCCTGCAGTGACAGCTTTGCTGTGCACATCTCAGATGAGGATGGAGTGAGTCAGTGGCATTAGGCTGTGCCACCGATGGGTGCAAAGCAGCACACAAATCCCCTGCCTTTCTCCACGTTGTTTTGTGACTGCTGCTCATTTATCCTCTGCAGCGGAAGCTGAGCTGGGTACCCTCCAGTAGCTCTTACAAAAGATTTTTATATTCTTTTTTGCAATTTCCGTTTGTCTTACACAGTCCCCCCAGGGCCATCTATCACCTCGAATTTTATTGCCTTCTTTAATTGATTCTCTGAAGTCCAAGTGCAATATTACTCCAGGATCCTTTTGAATAACTTCCTGAGTTGCTGCGATGCCATTCATCTCGTACTTCTGGCTCTCTTGATAAGCCCTATTGTACACTGCTTTTCATTTCAGTGTGTCAACACTGAATCTAATGCATCGCACTTTGGCCTTTCGTCAAAGTGGATGATGAGCACTTCTTATAGTGGTATCTGAGTTGCAAAATTGGTTTCCATTTCTTTTCTTTGTTTCTACAAATTTCCACTTTCAGTGTTCTGCTACTACTGCAGCTTTGCCAGCTTCTAATTTGGGGTAGTTCAAGGCAGGGTTTAATTGCTGGTGTCCTTGGTCCTCTGAGGTCGTTCTAGGTGAGCGCTCAGTACTGTGTCGGGATGACTGAAATGTCCAGTGTAGAAGTCCTCAACCATGGACTTCCCAGGTTTGGCAGTGGCTCTGTGATGTCAGGCCAGTCCAGCGGTGGACTGGTCTGGCTGGTTTCTGTAGGAGTTGAACAGGAGCAAATCCTCTACTGAGGGCAAGAGAATTAACCTTGTTCATGATCATCTTAAGGAGGTTAACGTCCACTCCCGTCTCTGCAACAAACGTGGGATGGCAACATGTGGTGATCTTGTGCCTTTGTGATTTGGGCTGAGTTGGGGAGGGGGTTTGCACCATTGATAGATCTGCCTGGAAGCAGAGGATTTGGGGGGTTTTGAACCATTAAGTTAATGCATACACCAACACTTGATGGCTGAATATTTGGTTAATTTCATCAAAGCCAGGCACTCCTTTTGGACCAAGGAGTTAATGGGACCTTCTGAAGATCAGTAGCAATGAGCATGGCAAGTATCAATGGGTCAGGCAGATACCCTCAGCTGAGAGCTTGGTTACCCTGCAGACACCTCCTGCCTAGAAGTCCCCAGGTTGAGGCCTTATGTTGTGCACCAGTTGTTGACTTTCTCCCTCATTGAGCTTTATGCTGCTGTCAGCCAGGACTCCACAAAATGTTAATTTTGCTGTGCTTCCTGCCAGAGCTGGTGCTGTCTGCCCTGGCAAGGACTACCTGCCATCTGCTAAGGGGCACCTTCAGCTGCTGCTCCTGCCAGTGTGTCAGGCTTCTGCAGTAAGGTGGTGAAGGCCAGAAGTGCTGCTTAAGCTATGTGCTCTCAGTCCAGAGTTTGCAGTTGGCCCAAACTTTCAATAAGTACTAGACGAAAGTGTTTTCAGCTTAGGGTCGGTCATGCTGTGCAGTAGCTGGGGCTGTAATTCTTGTTTCTGCCTGCCTGGCTTGATCACTGCAGGCCTGGGCACAGAGTTTGAGATTGTTCTGGATGGTTTGGTGGCTGGGTTTGTGTTTTGCCAAGTAATGGGATGAGTTTTCTGATCAGGAATGCTGATGAGAAGTCATTTCTCTTCTCTGTTCTTGCAAGATCTCCAAGATGCTCCTTTCTGTGCAAAGGGGTTGTTGCTGGATGGGAAGTTTAATGTTCTGATAAACTTTTATCCAAGTATAGTTTATTACTTGATAAAAGACTGATTCTTGTCCTCCTTCACAAAAAATAACCCACCTTTTTCTTTGCCTTTTATTTCTGCTACTTTAGACAGTTGTTCCTACCCTTCTTTACGAGGGAATTTTTGATGATGAAGCCGATATCCTAGCAAACGAAAAGGAAGGGAGTAAGGTTTCCAGTATGAGCAGCATTCCTTATCCAAGGAGTATCTGGAGCTGTTTGGTTTGCATTGTTTCTGTGCAGCTTCTGTGTCTATGCATTTATAGTTCTGTGTCTCTTTTAACATACTCTTTGTAGAATTTCCCACAAACCACTCCCTAATATTTGAGATAGTTTTATACGAAAATACTCCCACAATAGGTGATTTGGGCTTTGACCTTCTGTAAGCCCTCTTGAGTTCTGGTGAACCTGCAGTGACTGCTGTAAAATACAACATCATGGAACAGAAATGAGAGATTTGTCCAAGGTGGAGCCGCTCCTCTCCTGGCAGAGACCCTCCAAGGAAGCAAGAGGGCTGTACATGGTCATTTGACAGGTCTGAAAGGGTGTCACTGGCTTTTCCCAGGTCCGTGGACCCAGCTTGATCACCAAGTGCCCTTCTGCAGTGGGAAATCAGAGGCTGGTTTGTTTTTGTTGTCTTTCCAAACCTCCTGCTGCTACATGGATGGCTGGAGAAGGGATGTAAGCAGAGCTTGGGAAGGACACTGCATCGAGCTCGCTGCTGGTGCCACGCTGAGAGAGGGGCCACCAAGCCTAAATCTGAATTTCCCATGCCAAGAAAAATGTGGTTTTCCTGTGAGAAGCCAAGGTCTCCTATAAGAGATCTTCATTCTCTTCCAGGACCAGCTGGTCTTTTCTTGCTCATTTCATAATGTGGATTAATCATAGGACACATCGCTCCCTTACAAAAGCCATTGGAGTGTCTCTGCTGCCAGGGAGAGCTTGGCCCTAACTCTGAGCAGGGGGAGGCACAGGCGGTGTTTGGCCCCGTGGCTGTGTACCTGGGGAAACTCAGGAATGATCAAGTGCGTTAGCTCAGTTGCCATGAACCCTGCTGGGAACAACTTTATTAAAATGGCCTTTATTAAACTTGTTTCATTTCTCTTCTAATTTGAATTAAAATGGCCTTGATTTGTTTTCAAAAGAGTTTCTGCGGGAGGGTATTGGGTGGTCAAATGGAGCTATTTAAGCTGTTTTGTCACTTTATTTGGATTTTGTTTTCCTCTATGTGGACAAGATGTATCACTTGCATTCACCTTGCCCATATCTGCTCGCCTTTGGGTATCATCTACCTCCTCATTCATTCCCCACGTGCTGGGATTTTTCCCCTGAGGAATGTGAAACCATGAAGAGGGAATTGCAGTATCCTTGCGGTGATATTTTAAGGACGCTTCCCTGGAGAGCTCTTCCCTGCAGCACAACAGGGATTTTTTCCATGTACATTTTTATGCCTTGCCTGAGGGAACTCCATGACCAACCAGCCATGTAGCAAGAAGGGTTTGTTGCTGGTGTGGATCCATCCCTGAACGCCTGGACGGGGTTGTAGGTGGGAGCAACCACTGAGCCTCCTGTGGTGGGACAACCTCACACCAACCAGAATGCTTAATGCTGGCTGGGTTTTGGCATGTTTTGGCCATCGGTGGGAGGGGAATGGTGGGTTTTAAAGCCTTTCCTACCTCCTCAGCTCCTGATCATGCAGGAGGACGACAGTTTGCTGGAGAAAACTCCATTAGGGCTTCAAGAGGAAAGTGTGCTGGTGGCTTGCTGAGGCTGGTGCTGGCTGCAGTGCAGATGTCTGCATGCAACAATAGGCTGCAATTTAGCCCCATGCTTTGAAAGCAAGGGGGGGAGTGGTGGGGGTTGCAGGGAAAAAAAAAAAAAA